>PVJS01015350.1:0-39024 GCA_004027185.1 Glis glis
ATCCTCCGGTCTCCGCCTCCCAAAGTACTGAGATTACAAGCGTGCGCCACCACACCCGGCTCTGCTATTCCTTTTTAACCTTCTTTTCTGACTCTTCCCTCTCAAACTCCTAAATTACAACATTGCACTTTCCTAGAACTCAATCCTTGAAACTCTTTTCTATCTACCCTCCTTCCCTTGGTGATCTGCAATTTCGTGGCTTTAAATAGCATCCACAGATTAGGTCTCCGGCCTGGATGAGATACTGAGCTCCAGATTCAGACTCATTCATGAGGCAACTTGACTCCTGTCCCCACCCCCCAAAGGGAGAAGGGCAGCCTTCTGGTTGCTCAAGATAAAAAAAAAAAAAAGCCTTAGCATCATCCTCGTCTTCTCTCAGTCTTACATGACGTGATCGAATTCTTTTAGGTGCACTTTTCAAACGGAGCTGGCACTTGACCACCCTTTACTATCACCCCAGCTCACCCTCCGCACTTCTCCAATTACTGCAATATCTTCTTAAGCCATCTCCCTCTTTCTACCCTCACCTGCCTACCAACGTTTCTCGCCACAGCAGCCACAACAACCCTTTTGAAATGTATGCCAGATCACATCGCTCCTCTGCAAAACCCCCTATTGCGGGTTCTCATCTCACATCAATAAGCCCGGGTTCCTGCCGTGGCCTACAGGGCCCAACCTCCTGGAACCTTGTATTATATTCACATATTTATTTATTTTGTGGCACTGGGGATTGACCCCAGGGGCATTCTACCTCTGATCTATACTCCCAGCCCTATTTTATTTTTCATTTTGAAGTAGGGTCTTGCTAAGTTGTTGAGGATCTCTCGCAAAGTTGTTGAACTGGCCATGAACCTGTAATCCTCCTGTCTTAGCCGCTTCCCAAGTACTGGGATTACAGGTGTGCTCCAAAACGCCCAGCTCTTGACCAACCTATCTAATAATGCATTTTGTGAATTTTTTAATTTTCTTATGAACTAGAGAAAAATTCCCTTTACACACACATACATGCGCACATGCACACACACACACACACACACACACACACACACACACATACACATACACACATACATACACACACACAGTTGAATGAATAAAGCACACCCCAGTACAACCCAGATCAACATGCCAGTACTTGGGTATGCCCTCCTCCCAGACACACACACCAGCTCTCGTCCACTCCTCCTCTAGGCCTGACCACTCTGCTGAATTTTGTGACAATCATTTCCTTGCTTATCTTTATATTTATGTCACTTCAGTATGCCCCCTTACACAATATAGTTTAGGACTGTCTCTTTCTGAACTGGGAATGAGTATATCAAACTGTATATATTCTTTTGTCTTTTTTTATCTATGTTGTTGTATATCGTTATTAGTTTGCTCATCTTCGTGACTATGTAGTACTTAATTGTATAAATATAACTCAATTTGTTTATCCATTCTAGTAGGGATAGGCATTTGGATTGTTTCCAGTTTGGGGTTATTATAAACAGTGCTTCCATAGACATTTTTGCACATGCATTTTGCTATGCATGCAAACAAGTTTTTCTAGGACATGTACCAGGGAGTGGAATTTCAGGGCCTCAGGCTATAAATTTCAGTTTTACTAGTTAATGCCAGACTGTTTCTAAAGTGTCTTTTGTTAGATTTCCATTTCCACCAACAGTGTATTAGAGTTTCTTTTGATCTACATCTTTTCCAACACTTATTATTGACAGACTTTTTAATGACATGCTATCTGTTGGGTATATATGGTATTTCACTACGATTAAAATTAAAATTTCCATGATTACTAGTGAGATCATGTACTCTTAGTTAGGCTTATTGATTGTTTAGATTTTCTCTTTTGGGAAGTACCTATTCAAGTCTTTTACCAGGTATTTATTGTATTGTCTTTTTCCATTGTCTTGTAACTCTTGATATGTTTTGAGACTGATTCTTTGAGTTACAGTTGTGAATATATTGTCCCACTTTGAACCAGTCATAGTCCTTGATTTCTATCTTCCTGGTTCTCATAAGACCAGCAAAATCAAAGCCTAAGTTTGCCGAGATGGAAAAATGTTCTTAAAGTAAAAATCAGCATTAGTACGACAGTGCTTGCTTTCTTCGTTCCCATTTCCCTTTAGATTTTAACCTAATGTTTAACCTATTACTATACTCTCAACCTTTCTAGGTTTTAAGAAGGTTGGAAAATATATTTGTCCAATTTTTTTTCATTAATTTCAGCAAAATGGGATGTTACAAATATCCTAATCTACCACTACTGAATTGAATTCTATTTTACTTATTTATTATCTGTAGACTCTTAAAGGGAGGGATTATTTTGCTTTGTGTTTTGCTTTGTCCAGTGACTAAGAATAGTGTCAAGTACACAGTTGTACTTATTCACTATTTCTTGAATTAATGAATATACTCTTCAACAGCAATATGCATATTGAGGGAGTGATAAATTAGACTTTCTATCCTTCTAGCTTAACACACTGCAACTCACCACGTATTTCTCAATAAATTCTACATGTTTCATACTTGTGAAGGCAATGAGAAGAAAACAAATTTAGACTGCTTTAGTTGTCAAAGCTTTGACAACTCTGCACTTCATTTGCAAAATGAGGAGTTGAGTTAGATGGTGTCTAAGCTTCCTTCTCAATGTCTGAGACTGGGCCATGGTTCCTGTCCTCAGTGGACACCATGACAATAATAAAAGCACCAGTAACCTCAAGCCAGGGTCAGAGTCACCTCTGGCCAGTGGGTCCAGAAAATTAGGATGATTTTCCAGTCCTAATTTTGGGATAAATGACCTCTCTTCCTCTCTGCAGCTAATGTGTAGTCCTCCTTAGAAGTG
The DNA here is from genome assembly GCA_004027185.1 of Glis glis. Lineage (NCBI taxonomy): Eukaryota > Metazoa > Chordata > Mammalia > Rodentia > Gliridae > Glis > Glis glis. Next base: position 2,843 of record PVJS01015350.1, read on the forward strand.
CTCTGAGCTACAAGTACATGCTTTCCTTTGTAAAAACCAAACATCTACACTTGAACACTACGAAGTCTCTCCCCCTAAGGAGGGTCAGGGGATGCTAGTGACCCAAACTGGGGCTTCTGATGCTCACCTTTCCTGAGGTCTACTTAAGAAGAAGTCACTGTTGTCTGACCCACCCCAGCTCCCAAGAATGAACCACTGATCTGACTCCCAGCTCCCAAGAAAGAACAGCCAACACTGTCTGAACTCCAGGATGATCCCAGGCTCCTCCCTCGGCTTTCCCCAACATAACTGAGACTGCCTGTGCCTTGCAAAACAGCTCTACCAAACTCTACTCTAGAACACAGGGAAATCAATGCAGCACCTACAGGGACACTGAAGAATCAGAGCTTTCTGTCTCCTGTGGCTTCCAGACACTATTCCATTACAGAAACCATCAGAAGGAGAGCCACCCACAGCCCAAACAGGTTGCCACAACTCTGCAGCCTTCTTACCTCCAGGTTCTTGGTCTGAATGCATGAAAGGTACTATCTCACTACTCCCTGGAAATTCCAACTTCAAACATTTGTGGTCAATGGCCTCCCTACTGGATAGAATTCCACTTCTCTATATGGGACTGTGGCTTCGCCCTTAGCGGCCCCTCATTATTCCCATAGCATAATAGAATAAAATAGCCTGGTGTGGTGGTGAACACTTGTAATCCCAGTACTTGGGAGGCTGAGACCAGAGGATCCGGGTTCATGGCCAGCCTCAGCTACTTAGTGAGGCCCTCTGCAACTTAGTGAGACCCTGTTTCAAAATAAAGAATAAGAAATAGGGCTGGGGGTGTAGCCCGGAGGTAGAATGATCCTGGGTTCAATCCCTGATACCGCAAAAAAAAAAAAAAAGGATAAAATGCCCACACCTCTCACACAATAGGATCTACATGCACAGTCACAGGTCCGTGGTCCCTCAAGGAAATTACCATGAACAAGATGGAGGCGAAGTTCATCAGGTAACCTGGGAACCGATCTTTCCATGTCAGTTTATCTTCATCATCCTGGGGAGAAAGAAACAAGAGAAAAGAGACAATCAGAAGGCACAAATAACAGATATCAATTTGCTCTCAATTGTGCATACTGCTAATTGTCACTCTACAAAGATTTTTCTAGTCACTGATGCCTTACCTTTTATATCAACACTAGACCTCCAAATTTTGTAAGTTCTTTTTTCTTTTCTTTTTTTTTAATGGCACTGGGGGTTGAACTCAGAAGGATTTTACCTCTGAGCTAAATTCCCAACCCTTTTTATTTTTTATTTTGAAATAGGATCTAAGTTGCTGAGGTTCTCACTAAGTTGCTGAGGCTGGCCTTGAATCTACAATCCTCCTGTCAGCCTCCCAAGTACTGGAATTACAGGTGTGTGCCATGGCAGCTGGCCTAATTTTGTAATTTCATGATGAGCTGACATCACCCAGAAAAATGAGAGTAAAAAAGATGCCAAGATTTGAGTTTAGCCTGGCAAATTGTACAGATCACCCACACTTTTTATTCTTCAAAGAACCTGTATACAGAATCATTTGCTTCCTCCAAGGTGAGTGTCTTCTGCTTTTGCCACAGATACAGACATTTTGAGACTCGGATTCTGCTGAGCTATTTGATCAATTTGATGGAGAGCTCTCCCTTGCCCTTAGGCTGGGCACAGTTCACCCAGGCCACTCTCCCTAGACAACCCTATCACTATCACCCACCACAGTCCTCCCCCAGCTTACTCTGAGGACCAGCACCAACAGGCATGAATGCTAAAAAGAGCTCTGTTGTCTAATTGCTGTTTACTTTTAGGCCAGGCACTTGGTTCCTCTGAGCTACAGTTCTATAAAATTAGGATTGAGACAGCTGTCCTGACTACCACACAGTTGCCATGAAGATCTGAAGCCAAATTTGTGCAGGTGCTGAGAAGACAGCAAAGAGCACTGTGCTGGTCAGGTCAGGCAGGAGTCCACTAACTGTGTCTACTGTGAGCCACGAGTCCAGATCAGACTCAGCCAGGCAGTGCTCCAGGCCCCCTGCTCTGTTTTCCCTTCCCTTCTCACCACTGGCTATTTCGGAACACACCTGATTTGGCTCTAGCAACAGTGCCATCTAGCCTTTGAAAGCTTGTACTGTAAGCTGAGGACCTTCTTGGCTTAAGAGACGCGTCTGAAAATCCTTTGTGCACCCATGATGTGTAGAATTTGGTGCCAGGCACAGTGAGAACAGAACAAAGTCCATATGATCACGCCCCCGGGGGAGGGTGCTTACAGACTAATGAAACCAAGGTGATACCTGCACAACCAAGGGTTGAAGAGTCACTTGTCAGCTTGGGAGCGGCAAGCTGACCCCGCAGCTATGGGGACTAGCAAAAAGCAACGATTCCCATTGCATGTCTGGGACTAAGCACAGGGCTGCACTGGCTTAATCGATGGTGCTGGAAATGGGTGTTCAGGTTGAAGTTACTTAGCAATGAGCACTTTCATTTACAGATATGTAAATAAGTCATACACTTGTGTTTTCATAACCTAAGCCTATTTCTAATGAGATTGGGACAAGACTCACTCAATCTTTTAAATTAGGTCAACAACCAAGAGGGAGTGGGATTTCCTTCATTTTCCTCCAGCATTAGTTTCACTGGTGTTTTCCTTTCTGTGCAAGTGTTTTCCTTTAAGGTATTGATAAGGAAAAACAAAGATGGGCTGGTGGATGGGGACTGAGAAGACACGAAGAGGCTCTTCCCGAGGCCTCCCTATGGACCTTGGTTCAGTTCCACTGAACAAACACAGTCCCACAGTCTGAGCACCTTGGATGGGCTCTCTCGGGGCAAGATTCTGAGGACACAGTGAGGAGAAAGCTCAGTCTTCCCAGAAGGAGTTCAGAGACCACCAAGGACACAAGGAAAATGATTTCAGAGTCAGACCTGATGAGGAAGGTGGCATTATTATTTTTCATAAAAAGGAGACAAAATTAAAAAGCAATTAAATTGGATGGCCTCTCAAAGAAACTATCTTGAAAAACGACTCATTTTGATGTAGACATTCTAGTGTTTGTTGAAAAATCCTTAAGTTTACAGTGATGAGCTTTTATTTTTTTGGAAGGCATAGCTTCCAACATACACACAGAGCTCATGTGTTGAGTTACTATCCAAACACAAAAAGCAGAGAGAAACACAAAGATTACAGACTGTCTTCCAAGCTCCCGAAGTCACTAATAAAGAAAACAGTGAGAAAAGCAGCTTTTACTTACAATAATCTGACTCTAATAATGGAAAACAATTAAAACTCGCCACTCACTAGTACATTAAAACAGTGACAATTCATAGCAAAATACCATTAACTTAAATACACTCTCTAAAAGTCATATCGTCAGCATATAGGACGGTAGAAAGGGAACCAGAACGTATCAGCTTTGAACTCGTGGCTCTACTACATATTAGGCAAATAACCTTGGGAAATTCCAAGAACCTCCATTTCCTTATCTGTAAAATAATTCTATTCCTTTTTGGTAAAACATGTCAAATAATTATATCTAGTACACTCATTTATCAGGACTTCAAGATTAACCCACCTATAGATAGGGCCAAGAGAACGCCTACACAGAGATGAGAACTCGTAGCATCTCCCTCTCCTTTTAGAGTAGAGATGACAGGACTGAGGCTGTAGCTTAGTGGTAGAGTGCTTGCCTAGCATACTTGAGGCTCTGGATTCAATCCCCCAGCACCGCAAAAATAAAATAAATAAAATAAAATGGAGGTGACAACCCTTGTCTCACCTAAGTGGCAGAGGTATTGTGTGGATCACATGAGTGAATGCATGTGAGACAGCTTTGTAAATTGTAAGGCTTATACAAAAGTAAGGTCTAATCAGCTTCGTGATTACATCAACAGCAGGTGATTATGAAGCACTTAGCTAATGTCACCATTGTTCAGGCATGAGCCTAGCTGTCGTCTGTGCTTATTTCTTTGTCTGTGTTGTCTGCATCTATGTCCCTGGACTATGGGTCCTGCTTATGAGTCTCCAAACAGCAAGTAGACAATAATATTCTCAGAAAACCACACAAGTGCTCTTTTGAAAAAGTGGATGTTTGGAAATGAAATAAATGAAAAGGCAATAGATGTTTAAATTTGTTTAGATAGAGATACTATTTAAACAAATCCCTCAGAGAAAGGGGATTTTGAAAAGTGGCAATCATCCCTGAGGTTATTTTTTAGCAAAATTAATTAAGGTATACTTTTCACAAGCATAGTAAAATTCACCTGTACGTGTACAGTTCTGCAAATTTTCATAAAGTCATGTAACCACAACCATAATTAAGATACAGAACAATTCTATCACTTCTCAATATCCCTCCCATGTCCCTTCTAGGTTATCTCTACTCCAGTCCCTAGAACATGACGAGAATTGCTTTATGTCTCTCTAGTTTGCCTTTTTCAAAATATCATATAAATATATTCATATGGTATGCAGCCTTTTTGAGTCTGTCTTCTTTGACTTAGAGCAGTGCATGTGAGATTCATCCATGCTGTAGTTCATTCCCTTTTGTTGAAGAATAGTACCTATTTCATTGTATGGGTGTACTGCTGTTCATTTTTCCAGTCACTACTAGAAGGATACTTGGATTGTTTCCAGCTTTTAGCAATTTTGAGTAAAGTCATTCTGAGTATCTGTGTACCAATTTTGATGCAAATGCAAGTTTTCATTTCACTTGGCAAATATCAACTAATGGAATTGCTGGGTCATACCTCAAGTGTATATTTGACTTTACAAGAAACAGCCAGACTGTTTTCCAAAGTGGCTGTGCAATTTTGCACTTCCATCAATAGCCTATGATAGGTCCTTCCTCTACTTTCTTTCTTTAAATACATGTCATTTCAGAATAGCTTTAGATTTACAGAAAAGCTTCAAAGGTAATACAGAGATCTTATCTACCCCACACTCAGTTTCTCCTATAGGTACAGTACAATTTTCACAACTAATGAACCCGTGTTGTACACTATTATTAACTGAAGTTCACACTTTGCTCATATTTTCTTAGTTTTTACCTAATGTCCATTTCCTGTTCCAGGGTTGCATCTAAGATAACACATTATATTTAGTCATTAGGTCCCCTTATGCTCCTCTGGACCATGAAAGTTTCTCAGACATTCTTTGTTGTTGATGACCTTGTCAGTTTTGAGGCATACTGGTCAAGTGTTTTGCAGAAAGGTCCTTGGTGTGGGCGATTTGGAGTTTTTCTCATGATTAGTTACAGTGAGTTATGGGTTTGAGGGAGGAAGATCACAGAGTTAAAGGACACTTTCACCTCCTATCAAAGGTACAGGCTATAACAAGACCTATCACTGATGATGTTAACCCTGATCTCTCCTGGTGGAGGTAGGGTTTGTTGGATTTCTCTATTGTAAAGTTTTTCCCCCTTTCTGTACTTTACTCTTTGACTATGTGCCCACATTTAAAGGGTAGGGAGTTATACTACACCTTTTTGAGGGGCAGTATCTACAGATGCCTCTAGGTTTTCAATCCAGATTGCTATATTTTGAATGTACTTAAAGTAGGGCTGTAGAGAAGAGATGCTCAATCATGCTAATGTTGAGCCAGTACGGATTTCTCCAAACCCTCCAAAAAGAAAAAAAAAAGAATGAAGATGATAAATGCCAAGTGAATTGAGTTTGAGCTGCAAAGGAAGCAGGCCATGGTCCTTCCATTTCTGGGAAGCCTATGAGGGCTAGGAAACCAAGTAGCATCATTATCACCAACAGCTTCATCCTAATCATCTGTCTCACCACCTACATCTGAGAACAAGAGGGTCTGGAACAGGGTCCGACTAGTTTTTATTAGAATGCTCATACATTGTACCTATGTTCCTGCAATTATTTGGGGGGCAGTGTCAAAGAGAAGAAAAAGAAACAGTGAATTTAGAAATACAGTACAAATACAACCATGCCTGAGGCTCCTGTGCTGAATGTCTCCATGACTTGATGTGGCTGGTTGAGGAGGCCTGAAAACATGGAAGACTGGGAAGAGGCTGTGCTGAGCAGGGATGAGATGCTGGGAAGAGAGGGACAATGTGGAGAGGTGCAAGATACCATTTGATGGTCTTGGGGACACTGTCAGAGAGAAGAATCCAGGAAAACTCAAGTGTTCCTGGGTTCTGGGAGGAGGTGAAGAGTGACAGCCTGGTCTTATGTGGCTGAAGGTCTCAAGGTTAATGAGCTTTATGCATTTTTATGAGCCAGCCCACTGTGTGCATCAATTACCCTGGACAGGTGGGATACCTCCATGTAATTTCAGGTAAAGATGAATAATTCAGGCAGCCAACATCATAAATTCAGCCACTCATGGGATGTCACAGGGCAGAGATAGGATTCAGGCTGCTTTCAGTAAATAAATGAGAGATAAACAGATAGGGTGTATGTAGTGAATTCCTGGCCTGTGACTTAAATCCATCTTGACCCTCTACTTACATGCTGAGGGAAACAAAGGAGAGAAAGAGATAGTGAGGCTCAGGGCTGGGGCCAGCAACCTGTGTAATAGGACCATAAATTTACATTTGAGACAAATCATTCTTTGCTCATCTATCTTTTTCTCTCCCTCCTCATCTCCTTTTTCCTCTTTCTTTGCTAGAGCTGAACATCCTATCAATTAATAGGAAGGACCAGTGGTGCCCCAGGAATATTGCAGTGTAGTCTAGTCAGGAGGCAGCTGCCTGGATTCAATTCCCACCTCATATATTTAATGACTGTGACCTTCGACATGTTAGCAACTTTTCTGCACCTCCATTTCCTCATCTATAAAGAGCAACTGAAAATAGTGCGAACAGTACAAGATTGCTGCTGTAAAGACAAAGTCAGATAACATATGGACTGTGCATAGATCTGTGCCTGGCACAGAGTTTGAATCCAGAACTTGTTACCTAATATCATCATCACCATCATCACCATCACCACCACCACCACCATCTTTACTTCACCCATCAGGAACCCAGACCCTAACTGGAAGGCCCTAGGTGATGTTTCCTTGTCAAAATGAGAAAGAAACCCAAGTGCCATGTGGTCAGTGCTTCCTACAGCACATACCCAGGGTCTGCCCTTCCTGTTCCAAAGCCATACAACCAGCCTGTGTGACCTCATCCTATCATCTGGTACCACTTGCGCTTCAAACATAGCTGTGCAATGTTCTCTGCACTGGGTGACCCTTCAAAACCTCTCACAGAACAGCATCTACTCTAGCAGCAGACATACCCACCGACTAGGTCTTTATCCTAAAATCCCTCCTCCTCTAGGAAGCCTTCATGCCTGACCAGAAGAGCGAGGCTAGCATTGTACCACATGTCCCCTTCCCTGGGCATTCATGTCCCATGGCTCTTTTGCCATGACATCAGCCCAGAGTAGTCTTGGTCCCCGCAGCCCAAGCGCTCACCACCTCTCTGGGACTGAGCTTTCAGTTCCTACCCCTCTGCCCCTCTGCTCCTCTGCCCTATGGATTCACCTCAAACCACCCCCAGAACCTTCGAAAGGCATAAAATTTTAGGAGCAGGGCCTCAGTCCTGGAGGGAAATTTTGGCAAAGAGGCAGGAGGCAGTCATGTGGCACAGGACCTAAGTCTAGAAGCATGTCTAAAGCCAGGACAAAATGCAGTGTAATTTGTGGCTAACATGGAAAACATTATTTATTCCTCCCACTGCTTGGTTTTTGCAGCAGCCACAGAAAAACACTCTGGCTCCCTGAGGTATAGCTCATTTTCTCTGTCCCCTTGGGCTCCCCAGAGAGCGTGCTGTTTTACTATCTCTGTCTCCCCACTGTCTGTCTTGCCCTCCCTGGGTTCCAGCACTGGGCTGAGCTTCTCTCCCTCCATTCCCCTAATCCCAGCTCTTCTGTTATGTATACTACCTGGATTCAGATTGGAAACAGACCCTCCCTCCTCACTCGCTCAAGGAGAGACCCTTATATATTTTAACAGTGGCAAATGTGTGTCATAGATGGGCTGTATCTAATTTGAGAGCCAGGGACAGGCAAGTCCTTGACCCTCTCCAGGTTTCCTTGCCTATGAAAGGAGGCAGCTGGGCTGAAGCCATCAATCACCATATGTATGTGTGAATCCTTGGTATCTAAACTTATCTATAACATCACACAAACATCTTACACCAAATGACTATGGACTTAGAACATATCCAAACACTGCCCTGACATCCAAGGGCTAATGCAATCTGTGCTCTGCCACCTCTCAAACTTCATCTCCTACTAAGCAATCCTGTTTTTTATACTTTTATTGGTGCCTTGTAATTATACATCATAGTGAGGTTCAAAGTCATACAAACAAACATGCACATAAGTCTTGATGTGTTTCCCTTCAGGTCCCACCCCGCCATCCACCCCTCCCTCTCACTATAATAGTAATAGTGGTGATGATATCTTCATACATGGGCATACAGAATCTGAACTGTTTCTCTCATCAGTTCTTCCTTTTCCCCTACCCACCCCTTTCTTCCCCCTATACCCTCCCCTATTCTACTAGTCACTTTCCTCAATTCCCAAGTCCATTTTGTTTCCTATTTTCTCTCTGGCTTCCACATATGGGAGAAACCATTGATCCTTGACTTTCTGAAACTGGATGATCTCATGTAGCATAATGCTCTCCAATTTCATCCATTTTCCTGAAAATGACATAATTTTGTTGTTCTTTATGTTTGAGTAAAATCCCATTGTATGTATATACCACATTTTTGTTATCTATTCTTTTGCTGATGGACATCTAGGTTGGTTCCATAATTTGACTATGGTGAATTGTGCTGCTATGAACATAGACATGCATGTATCACTATAGTATTCTGACTTTAATTCTTTTGAAAGATACTGAGGAGTACTATAGCTGGGTCATACTGTGGTTCCATTCCTTGTCTTCTGAGGAACCTTCATACTGATCTCCATAATGGATGTATTAGTTTGCAGTCCCACCAACAGTATATAAGATTTCTTATTTCCCCATATCCTCTCCAGAATTTATTATTGTTTGTATTCTTGATGATTGCCATTTTGATTGGAGTTAGATGGAAACTCATTGTACTTTCGATTTGCATTTCCCTGATTATTATGTTGATTGGACATTTTTCATATATTTATTGTCCTTTTGTATTTCTTCTTTTCAGGACTGTCTATTCAGTTCAATTTCCCATTTTTTATTTTTTTAATGTTGAGTTTTTAAAGTTCTTTATATATTCTAGTTCCTAGTCCTCTCTCAGAGTAGCTAGTAAAGATTTTCTCCTATTCCATAGGCTCTCTCTTCAGACTCCTGATGGTTTCCTTTGCTGCAGAGAAGCTTTTCAATTGGATGCCATCTCATTTATTGATTCTTGGTTTTATTTCCTGAGCTTTGGGGGTCTTATCGAGGAAGTATCTGCCAGTGCCTATATGCTGGAGAGTTGGTCTTATGCCCTCTTCTAGTAATCTAAGCCATCCTTTCCTGGAATGGAGCCTTCCTTCCTTCCTTCCTTCCTTCCTTCCTTCCTCCCTTCCTCCCTCCCTCCCTCCCTCCCTCCTTCTTTCCTTCCTTCCTTCCAACATGCTGACTCTCATAGATGTGAGGGAAACCAGAGAGGAAAATGCCAAAGGCTCATGGTAGCCTTTTGCCACCTTAAGAGATAGAGTGAATTGCATGTCAAGCAGGCATGTGTCAATAGGGCAGCTCTACTCATTTGTGATTCAGTGACAACTTTTAGCCCATGAGTGCTGCCTGACTCTGCTGTGACCCACTCTCCTGCCTCCAGTCCTCTGCACCAGTGACCCTACAGCCACACTTAACTCCTCTCTCTAGCGTTTCTCATCCCTTTAGGTCACAGTATTTCTCAGCCTAGCTTCCAGCGTCATGTGGGTCCCTTTCCTTATGTCCTAGCCCACAGAACATGAAGGGAACTTTGTGAAATCCCTTCATTGTTTTTTTCTTCATGCTCAATACTCCTGCATGTGTGTGTGTGTGTGTATACACACACATACATATATATTCTTTCACTGGCGCCTTCTTACAATTAGCTTTCCTACTGATTTAAATAATGGGAGGAAGTCAGTAGCTCCACATTTCTGTCTGTAGCTATTCCCCTCTGTACCATGATGACTGTCTAAGGGGTGTCCACACCTACCTATGCTGAGGGGCCTGGGAAAGCATGTCATGAGCCTTGGAGAATGGAAAGTAGTACACTGGGGGCTCAGCACCCAGTCATTTCTCAGGCTTGTAGAAAGGCTAGGTAGCTGTCCTACGCAGCTGAGGTTGGAGTGGTCCACCCAGGGCAATGTCACTGGGTTCCCCATTAGCTGATCATCAGGATCTCTTAGGGGGATTTTTAAAAACACACCAATTCCTGGCTCTGACCCAGGTCTGCTAACTTGGAATCTTGGGGGTGAAAGATCTATTTTTGAACGTGTTCCACGAGTGATGCTGAAGCTGAGCTCACTTGGGGAAATGCTGGTTTTCAGGGCGCACCCTTCTCTTGTGGTTTCTGCTCCAGGGCCTGTATTCCTGGGGCCTGCCCCTGTGTGAGCAGACTCTCCAAGAGGAGCTCGCAGGGTGGAAACAGGCTCAGCCACAATTCCCTTGTGCACAGAGTGTCAACACAGCATCCATCATGTCGGCTGCAGCGCTGATCCAGCCAACATGTCAACTGGCTCCCATCCATGCCCCTTCCCTCATCTCCCCCTACCCTCCAGCTGAATCCAAGGCCAGAGCACACATTGATTCAACTCCAGTCCAGGGATACATTTAAGACCCACTGTACTATCGTGGTAGCTCATGGGAAGGAAATAAAGGGAAGAGCACTTCCTGATCATTGGTCATGTCCGGAGGCCACAGATGAAGCATGGATTTTCAAGCCATTTGTTTGCCATGCTAGAGAAGAGAGTCTGAGTATGCTACTTCATTGAAGCAGTTCCCTTACATTCCATTATTTGGGGGGCTTTAAAATTCCCCAATATGCACAAAGCATGCGCGTGGTGTGTACGTGTGTGTGTGTGTGTGTGTGTGTGTGTGTGTGTGTGTGTATTATATAGGAGCTTAAACCCGGGGGCATTCTACCTTTGAGATACACCCTCAGCCCTATTTTATTCATTTCTTCTTATTTTGAAGCTGGGTCTCACTAAGTTGCTAAGGGTCTCTCTAAATTGCTAAGGCTGGCTTCAAATCTGCGATCCTCCTGTCTCAGCCTCCCAAGTGCTGGGATTATAGGTATGTGCTGCCAGGCCCAGTTACAGAACACCTTAATATTGCCGTTACACCTTAAGCAATGCTCACTGCCTTCTGTCCAACAGCAAAGGTGGCAGGTTCCTCAGTGTGGAAAAAAGTGACATTTTAAACTGTGTTGGTAATTTGCATTTAAAGGTTGTGTCCTTTGAAATCAATTTCACGTGCAAATGAATAAAGCATGAGTCTTGCCAGTACCCATGTGTTCTGGTCAGAAGAGTAAAGGAACATTGCTCATTGTTTTGTTAGCGGCACCAATCAGTTCTAGCCTCATCCCACAGATGGAGTTGTCACTGGTATACCAGGGTGCATACATCTAAAATAGTGTTTGTTTTTGACGAGTACTACAGAAGAAACTATTTTCAGCAACTTGCAACAATAGTAAACTGGCACAAGAGACACTGCAATTAGCCTTCATGGTGGTATCTGGTAACACTGAATGAGTGGGTAATGATGTTTGTTTCTTCGTTTGCTTTCAGATTCTCTCTTGCTCTCTCTCCCTCTCTGGTATTGGGGATTGAACCCAGAGACATTCTACCTCTGAGTTACACCCCCAACCCTATTTGCCCTATTTTTTATTTTGAAACAGGGTCTCACTAAATTGCTGAGGGCCTCACTAGGTTGCCGACGCTGGCCTCCAACCTGCAATCCTTCTGCTTTCAGATTCTCTTAACTTATACAGAATAGTGGTTCATTCTCTTGCTTTTATATTAAAAACAAGGATCTAGATCAAATGCGAGAGGAGCCCAATAAGGAAAGCTGGGTCAAACATTGGGAAGCAGGTCCTAGATCTTCCCCAAACCTAGGAATCCCAGTCAAGGCAAGAACCCTTCATTATGTTTCAGGAGAACAGAATAATTTCTCGAGCTGGGCCTGGCACTGCCTGTAACACACACCAGAGCTACCAGAACATAGAGCACTCCATAGCCAGTTCTGAAATCAACAAGCAAGATGATCCAAAGGAGGGACCCTCCCTCTTGCATGGCTGTCGGCGAGGTGAGATTATGACCCAGCCCCTCGTGCCTTTCCTTGGGGCTTGGTGTTCTCTGTGACCAGGATTCTGCTCTGTCCTGCTAGGCTGAGGGCATCCAGGACAGAGCCAGGGGACAGTGGCAGAAGTCTGCCCTTGACATGAATGTGGACTTTAACACACCAGGCCCTGGCATGGAAAGGAAAGTGAAGCCAAAGAGGAAGAAAAATCTAGAAAGGGGAAGAAATGGATGAGGAAGAGAGGATGGTTGCTCTGAGGATGAATCTGCAGCAGTGTCTCTACCCAGCTCCCTCCTTTCTCGCTGTCATACACGGGCCCAGGCGCTGCATGCAGAGACCTACTGAATCCCACAGTATGTGCAGGTCAGAGAATGAGGACGGATGGGGCAGGCTCCATGAATGAAACTCAGACCCACAGCAGCGTCTGCGTGTCATCGCCTTTCACCCCGTGTGGCAAAGAAGAGAAGGAGTCCAAACCCCTACCCTATAATGCTGAGTGCAGAGGCCACTGCACTGCTGAAACCCCCAGAACAGAATTCATCTTATCTACTCCATACACCACCCTGTCATCAGCCTCCTCCAGCTCCCAGTCAGTGTTCAGTTTAAAGGAATTACTTTTGATTCTCAGGAAGGCTTGAGATACACTGATAGGCTGGGCAGGGCAGGCCACTCAGTAGCATGGGTGCAGTAGCCCCACTGGCCCAGGCAATTGAGAAGAGGTACTGACAAGTCATTTCCCAATGATGTTATAAGCATCAGCTAATGCTTCAGGAACCATGCCATAGCTTTTGGGCTCTAGGACTCTCGGTGTCACAAGAGAGACAGACGTGTAATTAGTTACAGTGTAATGGAGTAGTTGCTGTGAGGCAGACGTGGCCAGGACATTCAGAAAGCATGGTGGAGGAGTCCCTAACTTTTATGTCCTGGGAAAAGATTCAGGGAAATTCATCCAGAAGTGCTTGCATGCACCTCTGTGCACGTACGCACATGCATGCTTGGAGCTCTGGGTGGCCCCAGGACAATGAGCCTGTCTAGGAAGGCAGTAGTCCAGGATTGACTATTCAATCATCCATCCACACATCCATCCATCGTTTAGCCTCTGCTCACCATGCTATAGGGACTTTTGTCTATTGTTTCTGAGTCTTAAACTACTACTGGCCCAGGGCAAGGACCCATCTCCACAGTTATCCTGGTTTTATGCCATCCATCTCCTTCTCTGCTGCTGGGCTTTCAGGCCAATGGCGTTGCTTTATACAATCCCCAGCTTTGGTATCAGGAAGGACATCCCTCTACACCTACTTATTCTCAACTCTCTCCCTCCCTCTTATGGCTCTCTTCCTGAAAAGAAACAGACTGGCAGAACCCACCCCAAGATGGGCACTCTATGCCCAGGGGAGCTTTATTTGTTGCCCCCAAGAGAGAAGCTGGTCCCTGCTCTCCCCCTGGGAACCAGGAACCAGAGGCGACACAATGGCATGTTCACCTGCCGGAACCCCTCCACTCCACAGCCACCCAAGGAGGCAGCACACATCATCTCCTCGTTCTCCAGCCCTGACTCACTGCATCGCTGGGGAGTGACAGTCAGGGAATCTGCAGCCTCAGCTAGCTGCTCCAACCAGGCCTGCCGCCCTGCACCGCAGGGTACAGAGCCACCTCCCTGTGTTGCCGGCTAGGGGGATTTTTTTTTCCAGTGATCTCAAATCATCTCAAATGCTTAACCCCAGGAGTGGCTGGAGTTGGCTCTCAGAACATGCATAGAGCAGCTCTTTACTTAGTGAACAAACAGCACAGCTGAGTATAAGCGCTTACTCTCTCCTTGCTCCTTGTTCTCATCGTTCCTCTATCTCCAGGCCCTGGGCAAAGGGCAGCCAGGGCCCTCTGGGATCCCACACAAGCTGGATCAGAAGTTATGGATGATGGTTACATTTTGATTGTCTTCTGATAGAGAAACAGAATAGTGAAGATCAAGGCTGGGAAGGCGAAGGGAAAAGAGTAGGCAACTTGGAAGAAAGCTGCCAGGACAACAAATGCCGAATAGAAATGAAAGGAGACGCCTTCTTTTCCTTCCTTCTATCCTTATTCATTATGCAGTCAATAAATACTAATGGGAAGGAAGGAGGGAAGACAGAAGGGAAGAGAGACTTGTATTCTGCTCTCCATAAAGGGGGCTCTTTATGCTGTCCTATTCTTTTATTCCTTCTTGAATCTGAGGAAGAAAACATCAGTTTTCCCAGGGCTGCCTTAGGCTCAGGGGCTCACCTTCCTCTAGCTTGTGTTGAGAAAGAACTCCTGAAGTAAGGGGCTAGCCTCAACTCTGCAGTTTACTGGCTACTATGGTTTGAATATGGTTTGAGTTTACCCCCAAGGGCCCATGTGTTGAAATTTATCTCCATTGTAAGATTTTAAGATGGTGAGAACTTAATCTATGGTGTTCAGAGACAAGGCCTTTGGATGGTGATTAGGGTTCCATAAGATCCTCAGGATGAAGCCCTCATAATTGAATATTGGTGACTTTATAAGAAGGGGAGAGACAGGAAGAAGCACACATGCGTGCTCCCTATTTTGCACCATGTGATGCCCTTTCTCGGCCTCAGGACTCAGCCAGGAAGAAGGTCATCACCAAATGCAACCCCTTGAGCCTCCAGAACTAAATAAACCTCTTCTTCACAAAGTTCCCCAGCTTCAGGCATTTTGTTATAGTAACAAAAAAATGGACAAATAAACTCTCTGTGCAACTGTCCTGAGCCAAAAGGGGAAAACATTGTCTACATTCCTCATTACCAAATTCAACCTTGAAAAAGTAAAATTACTTTCAGAACCATGCTCATTACTACATCTATCTCCTTTCTTTTCCATGGGCTTTAAAAGCTGAACAATGATATGCTTCCAAGTGAAACCTCTTCGGTGGCTGTGTAGTGAAGAATTATCCTTAATCAGGGAGAGGTCTGACCTTTGCCCTCAGCCACTGGGAAGTGATCTCCAGGCCCTTAGATCACCAGGCTTGATGGGAGTGTCTTTGTTTACCTGGGACCTGGGCCACCAGACAGCCTAGCCCTGTGATTTATGGTAGGGGTTTTGAGCCATGTAGTTCTAACCCAAGAAGGGCTGACACAAAAGGCCAACTGTTCAGGTAGTATGTGATCAATCCCCAGTGGAAACTCGGGACACCAACGCAAGGATGAGTCTCCTGGTTGGCAATATCATCACAAAATGAAGCTGGGAAAACAATGTTGTCCTGACTCTGCAGGGAGAAATAGAAGCTCCATGTTGGGTGTTTTCTTGGACTCCACCCTATGATCTTCCCTTCACTAATGTCAACCTGTGTCCCTTCCTTGTACTAAACCACAGCTGTAAGTATGATAGATTTCAGTGACTTCTGTGAGACCATCTACCAAAATTACCAGGACCCTGATACTTGGCAATTGGTGTCAGAAATGAGAGTAGTCTAGGCTGGATCTGGCCTCTAACTCTGAAGTTGGCTCACTCTTCATGGTTGGCCTAAACTTTCATAGTGGTGAATACTAATTAATAGACAAGAAGATGGTACCTCCTCCATTAAGAATGGGGTGGCCAGCCTTAATCTAGTCATTGGTTAAATTGACCTAATGAGTTCACAAAGAGATTACACAGGTATGCTTGGACCTGGTGGTTCAAGGCCTTTAGAATTGCGTAAGTGCAAGCACAAACTGCCACAGTGTCAGGATGGTGATTTGGGGAAATATTGATACCCTTTAATGGAGACAAGAGCTAGGAATTAAGCACCCCCCATGCATTCTCAGCACTTGGTTCGCGCTGTCACCACTTCCTCATCACGTCGTTCCACCCTCTCAGTTATTCAAGGGTCCCAGTGCATATGAGACTCTGACCTTCCTGAGGGAAACAATGGTATCTTACTCATCTTTCACTCTCTGGCAATCAGGGCATAAAGAAACACACTGTCTGATGAATTGGAATGGATCTGCTGATTCTTTGTAGACATAAACCATTGTATCCATGAATTAATGGTAATTAGATCCCTGTAAACAGGTGCTGTGTAAGCTGTGAGACCACATAAAATTTTACAGGTCTTCTGTCCCTCCCTAAGAAGGCATCCAAATGGAAAAAATATATGTCTATACAGAGGTGGCAGTGCATAAACCAAGAACACACATGTGGGAATTGGGGGACATGGTTCTAGTTCTAGGCCCATTTTCCTTGGTGGCTGTGTGACCTTAGATGAGTCACTTGACCCTAGACCAGTTCTTCTCATCTGTAAGACAGGGGGAAATACTGTGCTCTCTGGCTACCCCACATGTACCAGGAGGCAATAATTATAAAGCTCATACTATTCGGAGTTTGGATTCCAATGATATTTTCTAAGCATGTCATTTGTGTTAGGGGTTCTAAGGGGAACTTACATGTCATTGTCTCATTCCATGAAGTTCTTATATTCTGGTGTTGGAGGAGAGTAGTAAAGAGGATGGCGTGCTTATGGATATAGGTGACACAAGACTGGCCATGAGTTGAAACTTATTGAAGTTGGATGAGGAAACATGAAGGTTCACTACATGAATGCCCCTATTTTTGTGAATATTTTAAATGCTCCATAACAAAACATGTATTTAAACCAGTTTTGGCAACTGTGCGAGGTGGTCTTATCAGCCCTAATTTTTCTATGGGAGACTGGGGTTCAGGAGCTACAGACACTCACAGGTTCCACAGGATGTGAGAGGCAGAATCAGGTCTAGGATGCAGGCTCCCTACCTCCATGCGATTTCACTCAGTCTCCACCTCCCCAGCCCTGGGAGGATGACTGTCATGTGTGGCTGGTACCTGCCCACTCAAAACCACACTTGCCTTCAGAAAGGAATTCTTACAAGGTATAGGTTTCTGTCCACAGGTGGTGGATCACTTTAAGAAAGCAAGAGAAATCAGCTCTCCTCCTCTTTCCTGTACCAGGGACCCCTTTCTACGCATAATTTCAAAACATTCAAGGAGTTCTTCAAAGTCACTATGATCATCTGCAAACTTCTCGTGAGTCCCCAAGGGCACTGGGGAGGCATTGCTAGAGGATGCAAAGGTATCTTCAACACACAGAGCTGCCTTCAGTAACTTTCTCAAACCAGCTGCAATGACATATTTTCAATTTATTGGCAAACTTTTCAAAGAGACAAAGAGAAGAGACCATCACAAACTACAGTAAAAAGAGAGGTTTGCCCCTGTCTTCTGCAAAGGAGGGAATTCTGTGGGTTGGGAGGCAGAGAGAGCAGACAGAGCTGAGCAAAAAGAGACCCACATTTCTCTAAGACCACCGGCGGGACATGCCCGACTACGGCCCTGGGACTGGCTGCAGTTTGCGTTTGTTTGGAAGTTCAACCCCAAGATGTATATACAATTTTCCCCAAATAACCCTTTGAAGTGAAAAATACCAGAGTGTAAGTGACACCAACAATACTCGAAAGCCTGGAGATATATTCAATCATTTTCTTTATTATGACCATATTTGCCAAAGCTCGTGTCCTGGAAATCTCTCCCCATCCATTAAGGGAAATGGATTGATTTCTTATCCTCTGTGTTAACTTTCTGTTGAGGTCTCGCAGCAGCACATTGGTTGGTCAAACCAGAATATACCACGGAACTTGGAAAACAGCCCAGACACCGCTCCAGCCCCAGAAACTCCATGGTGCCTGTGGAGTGACACAGCACAGCCACGTGCATCGCTGTGCATGGCTGTTCTCCTGGCTGAATCCAGAAGGGCCAGCCCCCGAGGTTTCTCCAAGTTTCCGCCTTACGTTCTATCTTGGTCTTTAAGTCAATTAACTCATCAAGTCATGCCTAGATTTCCCCACCACACCAGATTCCCATAGTTTTCACCATAGATTCACCATACCAGATTCCCATAGTTTTCAGGTTTTTCACAGAGCCAAGAGACAATCAGCATAACAAAACTGAACCTAAAACCATATCCCCTACCCTCCAATACAAGGATGTAAAAATATTTCAATTTTAAGGCACTGGAAAAAAAAAAACCCTGGCTCTATAATTGTGGTCCATTTTCAAGGCATTTTGTGTTGTCAGTGAATTCTCTGGGAGCCTGTTCATGCCTCTGGTAGGTGGGAGCTATGTTATGATAACAGTCTGCAGTCTGTGCCCTTCTGAACAATCTCCATGTGAAAAGTAGAATCCTTGTGTTGAGAAACAGGTTCATCAGTGGCTCACTGTCTTGAAGGTCATGTTTGGGCCTAGTGGAGTCTCCCTTGAGGTCAGCTTTAAGGGAATCAGCTTTAAGAGAATGTGCAGGGGACAGGGCAGGCACGTACATGTTTGTGTGAACACATATGCACATACACAACTGTTTTCAGGGTTAAGGAAGTACAGAATGCAGAAGAGATTCAATATACTTAAAAGGTCTGCCCAGTGACCTGGCCTTGAGGAGTACCCTCCACCCCAGGCAAGGGTCCAGAAATGAACAATTTAAAAGAGTTTGGGAGCACTTTGAAAGATAAATCATGACCAGGAAGAGCCAACATCTAGTATATTAGAACAGGAAATGCCAGCATAACTTCTCTTTTTTTTTAGAAGTTCCACCAAGTATTATGTTTATCTTTTAGGAAGCCTGTTTCATAAATTTAGTTTGTAAATAGGTCCCTATGGTTAAAAAAATAATATATTTGTGGTAAGGTGCCTTCCTCCTACCTATGCCCATCTGCTTAGTTCTCATTCCTACTTCTCTCTTCCCCCCCGGTAACCAATTTTATTAATTTCTTTGTATTTTCTCTTTTTTTTTTTACCCAGAAGGGGCATGCTATATTCTTTGCTCAGTAAGGCGTTGCAGAGGACTTGTCCCCCTGGGAAAAGGGGGAGAAATGAAGACTGACTGTCACTGCTATGGCAGGGACATGGTAAGTTTGGCACTGAACCAGAAATAGAATCAAGTTTTGCTGGCTTTTTGTCCTGAGTCCTTCCTCGGCATGACCTCATCTCCTGGACCTGCTGATCGCCCACGTAAGGGAGGATGTCTGAAGCACTGGAAGGCTTTGAGGGAGCAGTTTGTCCTCTTGAGTAGTTTAAAATCTCCCCTGGAAATCTTGCACACACCACTTGTTTGTTTAGTAAATCCTTTCCTCATAGATGGTGCAAAGGTAAACTTTGAGCCCTTTGCTCTTTAAATGACTAATGGACCTTCCTCTACAAAAGTCCTTGCCCAGCGCTTGGCTCCTAGTAGCCACTTCATAAAATAAACAGTAGTTGAATCTGAACACTAAATTCCAGTTTAATGGTACCTGGAATAAAGTGATTCATCATAAAGAGACAGAGAACTGGCGCACTTCAGAGGCAGCCCAGCGATGGTTTACTTTGGTAGCACAAGCCTTTCTTAAGCCAGTGGTAGCTTCCTGCTCTCCTGACAGAGAAGCAGAAATAATGGCTTTCCTGGTATTCAGTGTTCATCTTGGAGATTGCCTGGGTTCTAATGATTACCTGCTGGCAAGGCCCATTGATAGAGCTGAGCTGGAAAAGTAGGGATCACATGGGGTCAGTGGCAGCAAGGTTTGGGGAAAGAATGAGGAATCTGCCTTTCTTATGCCACTTCTGGTTCTCTTGGGACAACCTCCTTCCCTATATGCCCCTGAGACATCCTCACCAACCAGAGTGCCTCTGGCCTGGGTTTAGACTGAGTCCAGGGAGTCACACTTCTTCAAGTCATGACTCAGTCATGTGCAAAAGAGGGTGATTCCCATGGAGGAAAACACACACACACACACACACACACACACACACACACACACACATGACACCAAGATTCCCAAACTGAATGAGCATTCCCTGGGAATTTGTTGTTTCAGACAGACTATTTCTACCCTCCACTCTACTGGTGGAGATCATTTTAAGTTTGCAGTAGCTGATGAGCAAAGGAAAGAAAAGTAAAGCAAAATTACATGGGATGGTAACTTTCTAAATTAATCTGCAAGGTATTCATCTTTTCCAGGTCCCCTGGGAGCTCAATTCAAGTCCCCAAACAGTAAACTGGGCTTTCATCCTAATCTCTCCTTCAGGAGCCAACTCAGTCATTACCTCCACATAAACATGTCAGCCCTCCCCACATACAACCCTGGGAAATCTCTCCCAGCCAGCCAGAATTGATGCAACTTAACAGTTTCTGGCAAGCAGCACTGTCTTAAACACAGAAAGCGCCTGGCACGAGACTCCCTCCCAGGTCACAGCCTTCTGTTGGCAGCAGGGCCACCTCTTCCTAGAAGATGCCCTCCCTAGGAACCTGCAGAGCTCTGTCGAGACACCCAGCCTCCTCTGCCGCCATTTCCCAGCTCCCTCCATCATACTTCCAGTAACCCACCTGAGCAGGCATGGTTATGAGTGCTGGGTTTGAATCCTGGCTCTGTTGCTTGATTCTGAGCCATGATTTCAATTATCTAAGCCTCAGTTTCTTTATCTGCAAACCCCAGTCTCCTGGAGAAGTTATGAGGAATAAATGAGATTATCCTTGCAAAATGCTTAGCAGAGTATCAGGTAGATTATTAGTGCTGGATAAATGTTACGCATCTTACCATCATTGCTATCACTCTTAGAAACAGTGGGGAGACTTGAAAGTGGACAGTTAAAGTTGCAGCCTTCACAGAAGAAAAGCTTCATGAAAACTGGGGGCTGTCTGTTGTGTCTATTGAGCTCCCCAAATGCAGAACAGTTCCTGGCCCTCAATAAATATTAATTGAATAAATGAGTGGATGGATGAATGAGTGTAATTGAGAAGCTGGAACTTGAGCCTATGTAAGTGTGAATCCATGTTAAACTCTTCCTGCTATCTTTCTGCAGAGATACAGTCAGCTCTTCATATCTGTGAGTTCTGCATCCATAGAGTCAATCAACCATGGATCAAAAATATTTGGAAAACTATGTATCAGTATTGAACATGTACAAACTTTTTGTCATTATTCCCCAAGCAATACAGTATAAAAACTACTTATAAGGCATTTACATTGTAGTAGATATTGTTAAGTAATATAGAAAAGTTTTAAAGTATACAGAAGGATGTGTGTAGGTTATATGCAAATACTATGGCACTTTACAGAAGGGACTTGAGCACCTGTGGATTTTGGCATCTTCAGGGGTCCCGGTTCCAGCTCAATCCATCATATCTATCTCTTCCATTGATCCCATGACTTGCAAAGTCTCTGCCATGTGAGGTAGCAATCTGGAGGTCTTAAACTCTCTGAGGGCAGGGACCACTTCTAAGCCACTGGACTTCTTGCTTTCAGTCTCAGCTTAAATCAGGCACTTGAGAGATACTTTCTGATTGACTGGGGTTTTTTTTGGGCAGGGGGGAGGGGGGAGAGGAGAGGGAAGGACAATAGTCATCCCCTCTTTTTTGGCTTCCATTTCCCCAAACCCCAGCCTTTCTTATAGGAAAGAGAAAGTGAACTGAACTTTAGTCTTGGTGTTTTCCAAGGAGGATCCAGTTGTCCATGGCCACCTAACCCAGTGGCCTCCCCTCCCTATTGTCAGTTCTTAGATTTGCACTAAGTTTGAGTGATAGTAAAGCTGTATCCTGGGTGTCGGGAGGTAAGGCCCCAAGACCCACCTCTGTCATTACTTGCTATAAAAACTTCCTCATTCTGGGCCTCAGTTTTCCTATCTTGACAACCTCTACATTCTCATTTGTCTTGGCCATTTGTGCAACTCATGTGCATGCCCCATTGTCAAGGCTACAGAGAGCAGGCCACCTCTACTTGTAACCGAACAACTTTCCTAAGGCTGGGAGATTTGTCTACATGCCCTTCAACCTCCTCTTTTCCTTTATTATCACACTCATTTCTCCTTAGATCTCTCATAGACAAAGGGCTCCTGGAACAAGAGCCACAGCATATCTCCCAGGATGGCACCTCTGTGCATCATCTTGTTCTCCTTCCTTATCTGGGTCTCTGATCCTCACTGGGGATGAGACATGCTGATCTTTCCAGTCACAGGATCAAGAGGGAACAAAAGGGAAGCAGCGTTGTTAACAAGAGTCACCAATGACCTCTCCTGGAGGGGAAGGTGATTTCTGAGTACTGAGACTCTGGTAAGAAATATGCTTCAGAAGGGCATGAAGCCATAGAAAGAAGATCTCATGGACATATGGAAAGAATTGAAAAGAACACTCAGTCATGGCTTACCTAAGAAGCTAACATACTGGGCAGTCATCTTCTACAGACAGGGGATAAGAACACAAGGGCACCACTCTGATCTTAGAACCATCA
Source organism: Glis glis (assembly GCA_004027185.1). NCBI lineage: Eukaryota > Metazoa > Chordata > Mammalia > Rodentia > Gliridae > Glis > Glis glis. The sequence continues at coordinate 25,295 of PVJS01015350.1, forward strand.
TGCCAAACAGCAAGGCTGAGTATAACTATTCAGAATAACTATTGGATGAAAAGCCCAGGTCACAAAATGTATAATACATGGCATTTAATTTACACCCACAGACAAACAAATGCACACAAAGATTAGAAAGAACTATACCAAACTGTTAACAGCAATCAAATTAGGAATGAAGCCAGGCGTGATGGCACACGCTTGTAATCCCAGTACTTGGGAGGCTAAGACCGGAGGATCCGGGTTCACGGCCAGCCTCAGCTACTTAGTGAGGCCCTCCGCAACTTAGTGAGACCCTGTTTCAAAATAAAGAATAAAAAATAGGGCTGGGGGTGCAGCTCGGACGTAAAACGCCCCTGAGTTCAATCCCCAATACCACAAAAAAATTAGGAATGATGTTTCTTTGTTTTGTTTTTTTCTAAAAAAGGTATCTGTAGTTTCATTTTTTTTCTGCAGTGAAGAAGGATTATTTTGTAAGGAGAAAAATATATAGTAATTTATTTTAAATGCACTCATCATAAAATTTTGAAAGTAAAAATAAATTTTTTCCATTTTAAAATGCAAAGATGCCAGGTGTGGTGGTGCACACGTTCAATCCTAGTACTTGGGAGGCTGAGACAGGAAGATCTCAGGTTCAAAGCCAGTTCAGAAACCTAGTGAGATCCTCAACAACTTAGCGAGACTGTTTCAAAAAAATAAAATAAAATAAAATAATTTTTAAAGGGCTGGGGGTATATCTCAGAGGTAGAATTCCCCTAGGTTCAATCTCCAGTAACCCCCCCAAAAAAACCAAAGCAAATAAAATAAAATGTAAATATGACACCAATGGAAAAGAAGGAAAAAATGCATAAACTACAGGCACAAGAGAAGAGCTAGCCAGAGTTGAGGGTATGGTTCAGGAAGAGCAAGAGGTTCCATGAACCATCAGGAAATAGTGGGGTACTGCTGGGAAGGCCTTGACACCCACTAGAAAAAAGAAGAACCACAGAGGACAAATTAGAGACAAATAGAAAATGCAAAGCAATATACCCCCCAAAAGGCAGTAGGGTCAAGCTGTTTCAGAGTATTAGCAAAGAGAACCTCATTCTATCCCTAGTTTGGAGACTTATAAAGAGGCATCGTGATCCATGTGGAGCTTTGAGAAGAAGAAAGCTCACAGCATCTTTTATCCCTCTCCACCCTTCCTCTCCTCTGTTAGCAAAAGGTGACTTTGCAGAAAGGGGAGTTGTTCATGTTCCAATTCTGCGGAGGCCCCTGGTTAAGTGCCCTGGGTTGGCCAGGGGACTTCTCCATGCCACTCCCTCTTCTGAAGAGCAGAGGTCATGAGCAGAGGTCACCTTCATCCCTCACCACAATATCGCACCACCCACGTGATCTTATAGGATGTCCTCTCACAGCATGGAGAACAGGAGAGGCCTTGGCTACTCTGCCCAAATGCAGTGACTACCAGGGAGGATTCGCACCTTTCAAAAAGTGCCTCATTCCTGGAAAAAAGAAGTGCTCATCCCAGCTCTGCTTCAATGGAAAATGGTGCCCTCTTTTCTAACACAGTGGCAATATCCTTACATGGCTCCCACTTCTCCCATAGTTGATGCTCTTTGGCATCTTGTGGAGGGGTGAGCAGTGTAGAAAATGGAGCCGCCAGAGATAAAGCACCTGTTTAGCATGCACGGGGCCCTGGGTTCTATCCCCAGTGCTGGAAAGAAGGGATGTTATGAAATAAGAGAGGGAGAGGGGAAAGGAGTAACATTTCAGAATGAATAAGAGACTGTAAAAACAAACTGGCAGAGTTTGGACAAGATAAGCAGTAGAGAAGATCAGAGAGGGAAGAAACAAAACCTACCCCAGAGAAAGAGCGAGACTATAGACACACTGCTTCCCTCCCCTTAGCCATCAACCCCTCCTCCACCTTGATGGAGCTGGCTCCCCTCTGAGAAGCTCTACTTCTCAGCCCTGATTCAGAGGTAATGGCCCCTGGATAATTGAAACTGGTTGATTTTGACATTTAGTTTCCTGGGGTGGCCTTGGAGATGTCCTGATTCTAATTTAGAAAGACTCGGTTTGGAACACTGGCTGCATAGCTTGCTACAAATCCACCCTCCACCAGATGTGACAGGCTCATTCATGCTAGGAATTCTGAAGGGCTGTCCAACCAGAGCTCTGGACTGGTGCCTGAAAGTTGGCTCCAAGCCTGTCCATGCGTGGGTTGAAATCCTCAGGGTACCAACTGGGTGGCACCAACCAGGCTCTGGGTCAGGAAGCCAAATCGTCAGCCCCCTCTCTGCCAAAGGAAAGATTGACACACAGGGGGCCCCAGTTTCCATGTTGAAAGACATATGAAGGCAAACATTGGTGACTGAGATTAAAATGTTTCAAGGGATTTACTGGAACACATGGTTGAGGTGGACTGAACACCATCTTTTATGTGGGGATAATTCATGCTATGCAGAATTAGCTAGAGTTGTAAATTAGTTGAGTAAATATTTCTAAGGAGTATCAAATAATGAAACAATGAAGGAAAATCCTGAATAGTATGCTATTCTGAATTGCACTCTCTGGTTACTTATTTTATAATGATAAGGCAAGCTTAAACTGACACATATCACAAGTTAGAGCAGGTAAACACGGGTTGGCAATCACAGTATCCATGAAGATCTCAGCTGCCAAGCAAGACTGGCTGAAATTAACATTGTGGGTTTTAACTGGATAACTGCGAGAATCTACATTTAGGTTCAGAAAAGCATGTGGGTGAGTCTAGTCAATATCGATGACAGTGCACGTGAATAAGACTCAGGGGGTCTGTTGGATCTGAGCTCAGAAAAAGCGTAATATGGCTGCTAAAACTTAGATAGCATTGACAGATCTTTAATATTTGGAAAAATAAGAGCCTACCTGTACCCACTTGGGGACTTTTTTATCTGGGACCCTCTTATTAAGAAAGATCTGGGTGACCAAAATAGGAGAGGATTTGGAAATATTGCCAAGTAAGGAATGGCTGGAATAAATGGAGATGCTTTGGTAGAAATGAAAACACTCAAGTGAGGCAGGACAGCTGCCTTCAATCATTTGAAGAACTGCCCTGTGATGACGGGTCTACCTCCTCCATGTAGTTTAGAGAGCAGCATGGACACCCACTGGTGGTGTTTTGGATTGGACCTGGGATGTCTCCAGAAGTTCATGGGTTAAAACCATGGTACCCAATGCAGCAAGGTTTGGGGGAGGAGATTTTAGGCAATTATTGAATCATAAGGCTCTGATATCACTAGTGGATTGAGCCATCAAATGGATTAAGCCATTGATAGCTGATGGACTAGTGGGAGGTGGGACCTATTTGGAGGAAGTAAGTCACTGGGGGCTTGTCCTGGAAGGGTTTATCTTCTCCCTAGCCCCTCCCTCCCTCTCTTTCTCTTCTTCCCTCCTTTTCTCTCCCTCTATTTCTCTCTCTCCCCCCATCTCCTCACCCCCCTTCAACCATAAAGTTGGAGCCAGCTAATCATGTGTTCTGAAACCATGAGCCAAAATAAATCTTTCCTCATCTAAGTTGTTCTTGTCAGGTAATTTGGTCACAGAAATGAAAAGCTGACTAACATAAGTAGAAATCATGGGATTCCTAATCAAAAGGGGAAACAGCTGTATTGTAGAATAATGAATTTACCATCCCTAAAGGCATTCAAGCAGAGGCTAGATGAGCACCTGTCAGAGATATGAGAAAAACATTATTGGATCCCCCTTCTAACTCTGGGAGTTTTTAAATTCAGGGTCACATAACGATGGAAGAAGAGAACTCAGGAAATGATAAGAAGCAGACAGGGGTTGGGAGTAGTTAGATGTTCCAGTTGGCATTTTCACAGCTATAATCTAAAGACCTGACCACACAACTTTAGAGGAAAGAAGATTTATTTTCTTACAATTTCGTGTTCAGTCCATGTGAGGCTAGGGACCAAGGATCTCAGAGCATGGCGGCAGGAGGTGGAGAAAGAGAGAGCACATGGGCTGTGCTCCTCACATCATGGAGGTCAAAGCAAGAGAGAGGAGTGTGGGAGGAGGAACCATATATAGTCCCCAAGACCAACCCCCCAGGGACCCACCACTCCAGCCACAGCAGATAAATCCATTATAATGTATTTGTCCATTGCTGAGATTACAACCCTCATGACTTAACTCTATCAATCCTAAATATTAATAAATGAGCTCTTTTTTTTGCGGTACCAGCGATTGAATGCAGGGGCGTTCTACCTCCGCGCTACGCCCCCGGCCCTATTTTTTATACTTTATTTTGAAACCGGGTCTCACGAAGTTGTGGAGGGCCTCACTAAGGAGAGAGAGAGAGAGAGAGACAGAGAGACAGAGAGACAGAGAGACAGGGAGAGAGAGAGCAAGAGAGCTGAGGCTGGCCGCGAACCCGGATCCTCCAGTCTCCGCCTCCCAAAGTACTGGGATTACAAGCGTGCGCCACCACACCCAGCTTAATAAATGAGCTCTTTAGGGGACATTTTATATCTAACTATAACACTAGCTACTAGCTGAAATCCTGGTCATTGGTGGATTAACGGGAAGGGACTCACAGGCAGTCTTAGGGTAGAGAAGGAGACACGGTTAATCTCTTATAAACAGTAACTTTTGAATGATAGACATGCTTTGCAGAGAAGAGCTGTTTTCCACAGGCTCAAGAACAGCCTGGGGGAGGGCATGCATTACTTGTCTAAGGCCCTAGAAGCAGCAACAGGAGCAGTATCCTCTTGCCTCCCCTGACATCAGTACCTGCCATGGAACCTACACAAAGTGCTTTGCACTGAGGTACTGCCACGTGCTCTGCATGGAAAGATGACTGCTAAGCTTAGATGAAGCGGGAACACCAGGTAGCATCCCAGTCAAATACCTGGAATGGAGTCAGATGGACCGCCACTCAAATTTAAAGAAGCCATTCCCCTGTCTGGCCTTGGTGTCTTTTCTACAAAGTGAAGGGGGAACCGGTGATATGGAAGGTTGGTCCCTTCTACTTCTCACATTTCCTATGCATTTTATGAATTGCTGGACTTTGGTTTCAGTGACAGAAGAGTCAGAGTGAGACAGAGGGCCCAAGGTATAGTCAATTTCCCACCAGAATGAGGCCAAAGCAGGCTGTCCCTGCAGAAAAACTCCTTAAGGACAGTGTTTGGAGTTGGGGCCAGGCACGGAGGAGACTCCATGGCTAAAAAGTCCTGACCCTATTTGTTTTCCCACTCACATCCCTGGGAATAATGTTAAAAGTTCAAGTCCCACTAAAAGTTGATGAACAAATGCCCTACTGCTCTCTGGGTCACGCCCACACTGGAGGAAATTTGCTCTTCTTCTCTAACCTTTTCCTTCCTTACTGAGCTTCATGTCCTCTTCTTACTCCCTAGAGCCCAGTACTACTTACAGACCCGTGATGGCTTTTTACTTTTAGTCAATGTGCTATTTATTAACCTCTTACATCTCTCCCTTGACAGCCTTACCTCTCTCTCACTTCCCTATTCAATTCAAAAACCTATATTTTCCTTTGAATAAACCCCAAGAATTCAGAAGAACCAGCCTGGAAAGTTTCCTTCATGGATCCAAAGGTTAGGAATAGATTGTACTGGAAAACAGAGAGGTTGAGAACATAATATGAAAAAATGGAAAAAGATACCCCTTGCTTTACTTAGTAGCTTTTTTTTTTTGGTACTGGGGAACCCAGGAGCATTCTCCCTCCAAGCTACACCCCCAGCCCCACTTTTTATTATTTTTATTTTTAAATAGGATCTCGCTAAGTTGCTGAGTCTGGCCTTAAACCTGCAATCCTCCTGTCTTAGCTTCCCAAGCACTGGGATTACAAGTGTGTGCCACCACTAGCTTGTTTTTTTTTTTTTTAATGATTCCGATTCCTTCTCTTCGATCAAGTTTCCTTTTAACTAAGGAAGAAGCATGGAAATGGATGTATAAAGATACATTGAGATCAATGGTTCTTGAATTCTTTATTATAAAACAAATGCCTCCTGTTCTAGGTCTCCTCTCCTGGTTTTGGATTCTTAAATTCATTAAAAACAAAAAGTGAGATGGTATTCTGATCATTTGAGATTTTAAGAGGTACATGAGTATTTGTGCTAGGGTGAGTGGCTTTTAATTATGGTCTGTATTCTCTGACCTTTCTCTCTCTTTCTCTGTCAAGACAGGGCAGGGTAAAGGGGAGGAATGTGAAAGGTCTGTGTGACAATGGTGGTCGGAGGCCTGGATAACCATCGATCTGGGTGAAGTATAGCCTTGCTAGTGGCAGCCATGGCACAGGCAGGAGGCAAGGCTAAATGTTCTCGCAGTTCATGCTGTTCAATTCCAATGTGCTGGGCATGTTCTGTTCCCAGCTCAGGTCAGGTCCTACAAGCCAACATGCACTGTGAAAGACCCTGGAAGACACCTGTTTGCAAAGGCCTCTTGTCACCTCCTGGAGCAGGTGACAAGAGATAGACTCACCATTTCTTTCCCTGTGCACTAAGGATTTATTAAACTGCCGCTGTAGGTCTACAGCCATGCCAATTGAGGTGGGAAATGAGGCGAAGGACCGTGGCTCTCCACCATTATGGAGCTGACCATCTGGCTGATATCATCTATGAGCACACGAGAAAGACACTCATCAGTGTGGAATGAGTGAAGTTTGATGTTATTTGGAGACAGATGGGTAGACAAAAAAAAACACTGAATTGTTCTTTTCCACGCTTGAGAAAGCAGAAAGGAATGGAGACCTACAGATGCGCATGAGGCACCGAGGGCTATGACATCACCAGTATCCTCTAGGGCAGTTTTCTCTCTGCTGTACTCTTGGACCTGGGCTCTGCCCTGTGTTTTCTGAAGGATATTTACACCCTGGATTATGAGACACTCTATCTCCAGCACAATGCCCTACTATCATCATAAGCCTTCTCGTGTCCTTCTTTCTACTTAATTCCTCAATTAAAGTTGAAAATCAGAACTCAGACAAGATCCTGAATTATCTTATTTTTGAGGGGAAAAATCAAGTAACAGAGGAAAGATTCATATGTCTCTCTCCCACTATCCAAGTATGGATGAATTGGCACAGACCTCCAAGAGGCTGAAAAATATCAGGGACATGCAATGTACATCCCTTTCCCCCAAGGGACTTTAATCTAGTTGGAGAGATATGGCTTAGACAAGTGAGGACTCTAAAAATAAACCAATAAGAACAGATCTAAATAGACAAATCAGACACTGGAGGGGCCACTGAGTTGCCTCTGTGTTGACCACATTCACTGAATTTTCCCACACAACCTTAATTTTAACATTCAGTCTCATTGGTAGATCACATCCCTTAATTTTCAGTTTATATAAAAGTCATAGCTGTACTCTAAAGAGTCAAGCAGATAATACACATAAGAGAGTTTGAGAGGAGGAAGAAGGGAGAGCTCTGGGAGGAAGGGAAGGTCAGAGAAGGCTTCATAGAGGAAGCCATGAGAAAGTATAGAGGATGGGATGGCGACCACCCAGCCTGACCAACTGGTCTGGCCCTTCCAAGGCAGGATCTTTCAACTGTCTTGCCTCTACTCTTACTAACAACTCTCTCAAATTGGCTCCCCTTGGGTCCTCCCTCTGCCTATAATTTACATCTATAATTTACTGTGGCAGATGTGTGCAGGGGCAGGACGGAGTGGTGAGGGGAGACTGGAAACAATCCCCCTCCCCACCAACACCCCAGGCTCACTCAGCACAGGCCCGCCCAGCGTTTGCCTTGGAGCCCTCTGTGCCAGGTGTCCCTTCCACACCTCCACAGAGCCTTGGGGCTCCTTGGCTGACTCACAATGGGGCACCAAGATCTGGCAGCAAGCAGCCCTCCCACCCCAAATGCCAGCTGCTCTCTGGTTTTCAGCAGCTTGGGTCACTGCCAATAGAAGGACCACTGTTTCTCAGAATGATAGGAGCAGCAACTCAACAAATACTGATTGAGGTCCTGCCATGGGCTAGACAATAATGAACCAGAGAAGAAAGGTCTTTGCCACTGTGGACTTAATAATCCAGTGCAGCACACAGATGAGTAGCAAGAAAGCAGTGTGTAGAGTTCGGGCACAGTGCAGGGAGCTGGCTCTCAGGGGGCCATGGAAGGGCTGGTGGTCTTGACCAAAAATGATCCAGCTGCCCACAGGGGCATTTCAGTCCACCACAGAGCACTTCTTCCCAATGACTCTACTCATCTAGAATAAGCCTTAAAAGTCTTCCTCAAAAAATCACTTCTTCTGGGAAACCTACTCCAACCAAGCATATTCTATATGAGCTAAGTCCTTCTACGTCCCTCTGAGCATGTGGAACATGGCATGCTACCACCAATCTGCATGGATTTGAGGTACCTTCTTCCTATGTGCTATACTGACTCCCATTCTGACCATGACTCATCTGAGAACAAGGCCCATATTGTTTACTAAAGTTCATCTTCCCTCTCATGATCTCAGAGAGGCTGGTAATGAAATAGTAGTTCAGAGCACAACTGTGGAGCCAGGGGCCCTGGACGCCAACATTGGCTCTGCTATTATTAACCTGGGAGATTCAGATGCATTAGCATTTTGGTGAACTGTCATTTTGCCCCTCTATAAAATACACATAAATAACCTACTCTCAAAGAGAGGTAAAAGGTCTAGTTCTGAGTCAAGAAGATCTCTTTTGATGCTATATCTGCACACAAGAGAGACTCGTGTGACTGTCTACTTCCTGTGCCCACCTTGGCTTGATTGTGAGAATAGGTCCTGTCCACTCCTAGGTGGGCCAATGGGAGGAGAGGCAAAGAAGGTCTCTAGTATTTGCTAAGCCACCCTGGAGGAGGGCCTGGCCCTTAATAGTCAGGCTCAGGGGGCTGCCTCTGAACTTGGCCATTTAGAAAAGAACTGGGGAAGAGCAATGAGTAAGCTGGGGGTGGGGAGTTTTGCAGGGTAGAAACATGGCCCTTAGCATGGCCCTGAGAGTCTGCATGGACTAGAGGAGCAAGGTTGCATGATAAAGCACCCCTCCCAGTCAGATCAGGTCCTTTCCTCCACACCCCAGCCCTCCCTCACCACTCCACACCCACCTGACTGGAGCAGAGGGGAGCAACCTCAGGGAGAATGGAACTGAGAGCCGCCTTCTTTGTCCAACAGAGTGGCAATAACAGCCTTCTCTCCCCAGCCTGGCTTCTAGAACTGGCTTCTCTTCTCACAGAGGGGGTGGCATGTCCCTAGTCCCTTGGCTGGAGCAGCACCCCCCTCAAGTGGCAAAAGAGATCATTCTGTTGAGACTGGCCTCTTCCCATCCTCAAAAGGGACAGCTTTGGTGTCAGGCAGCAGAGACAGGCCAGCCCTCCAGATAAGGCAGGACAACCTAGAATAGCAATCAGGTGAATATACTCCCACAGAAGCAGGTCTTGGGGTAGCTCTCTGGAATGGTAAGGACCCTGTTCCCTTCTCCTTGCAGCGCCCTTAACATCCTTCCCCACTGCATCCCCAAGAAATGAAAAGCACATCTCTACTTCTACTCATAGGCCATCAGCCAAATCTGTTGGCCCCTCCAATGAGTGTTACTATCTACATCATCTGCAAAGATACACTTTTCTTACACCCATCTCTGTGTGGTGTTAACAAAGTTCCCTGGACAGGAATTTCCAGAGCTTCCCTTATATGGACTTCCATATATAAAGTTCTTGCTTTTCCATTCTTATCCAAATATTTATTAAGTACTTATTATGTGCTATATTAATAGATAAACAGACAAATTAGACATGGTTCACTCCTTTAAGGAGGGGAAACAAACTCCTACAGTTGATTGTTAGTAGTAATAAAACAGAAGTACCTTGAAGTAATAAAACAGAACTTCAGAAGAGAAGCAATTTACCTGTTGAAGGCATCTTAATGGAAAGCTGAGGGCCTTAATACAAAAGCCATAATCCTCCCTAGGGGTTTCTTGGAAGCAATCTCCTTGCTTACCTGTGGCACCAAAGCTTGGCAGGCCAGCAGGAGGCCCTCCTGACATAGCCAGCTGCTCTGACTTTGGGCAGGCTGGGTGGTTGTCAACAGCAGCAACAGTTTTCCTGGGGATTTATGATACCAATTGCATAAAGATCCTTTATTCCTTCCTTGTGCAAACAATGGAAATTCATTTTTCTCCACTTTGTGGCCTTGGCCTTATTTGCATCCACCAAGGACCCCTTTATGCTTCTAAAAATGTGAGCATTGGCAGCAAAGGTGGAAGATCCAGGTCCTAGTAGAAGAGGTTCAAGCCTCATGTGGGTGTGGGTGCATGTACCCTAACATGGATGAAGGGAAAAGTGATTGGTGCACCACTATGTGGAAAAGAAAGTGAAGGACAAGGGGAAGGCTGCCTACAAAAATTTGAAAAACATTTTAACTAACTGAGTTAAGCACTTGGAATGTCATGGATCAAGAGAATAGTCAAGAAACACTGTGTAACAACTGAATGAAGCTTGGTAACCACATGACTACACCTATTAGACACACATTTCCTGTTACACCCTCTTTAATGATTCCCCCTTTTCACTGAATTCTCAGCTCTGTAAGGACCTGCTGTGTTCACCACTGCATCCAGTGGCTGGCTGAGAATAGTTGCTAAATAAATAATGAATAAATAACCATGAGTTCTTTCATCCCATTGAATATGGAATAAAAGGAAGTGAGAGTTAATGTAGCTCCATGTTGGGAAGACCACCCTAAAGGGAGGATTCTTGAGACCCCAGGATATACTTCCAACGAAGCATGTGCAATTTCCTTGCTTAAGAATCTCTATGGGTCAGGTTGGCATCCGTCGGTCTGGGCTGGTCAGATGGAGTCCTGCATGGAGGCCGGGGACATCCAGTCCCCCTCGCATGTTATGGATGCTGTGGCTCTACGCCAAATGCTAGCGGCGTGCAAGGTGTCCTCTGCACGAGGCTCCATTTTCCAAGAACTTGGAGTGCTGCACAAATACCCCACATCTGCGAATTTCCACAGTACCTTTCTCCAAGGAATTCAACACTCTTACAGACATGATCTCATTCATCCTCTCATTCCCTCTGAGGCAGGGAGGGGACCATCATGATTACCTCTGTTAAACATATGGGGGAGTGAGGCTCAGAGATGGAGAGAAGCCTTCCTGAGGGTACACAGCAAATATAGGACTGCTGAAAAGAAAAGCAAGTCTGTCCGACCCAGTACCCACACTGGTTCCCTCTCCTAACTTTGCTTCGATGCTGTGTTGAGAGTTAAAAGCACTACAAGAAGGTAAGTAATATAAGAGCTGTTGAATAATCATCATGAATATCTGGTAAAATCCAATAAGGCCACTAAAAAAGAGTATTAATCATCACGCCAAGCTCTATTCTTCTTCCAGGTTCCTATTCCAATGATTAGGACATTGTGGGGGAACAGAAATGAAGAATAAAGTGAAACCCAGAAAGAGCAACTGTGGTGGGGAAGGTGCCAAATCTCTGCCTCCAATTGCAGTGGGGCTGGCCTATTTATTTTCTTGGGGAGCAGGGATGGCTTTGGAACATGCTTTGGGAAATTAGTAAAGGGACAGAAGCCTGGTCTGAATGGGAGCCCATGGGTCAAAGACCAGCTGAGAGGTACAAGAGGCCAGGACAATCTCGGGAGGAGAACTAGTCAGCCTGCTATGCTTAATCAGAGGGCTCTCTTAATTAACCCCAAACTGTGGCTATACCCATCACAAAGGATTTTCTTCCAGTCAATCCTTAAAGCCCCAGATGTCTCCAAACAAAGGCTTGACTCCTGTTACTCCCTTTCAAGGGAGACTTAAGATATTGACTAATCCTATCTGTTTCTACACAAATCCTTGGGAGACTGAATATGAAGGGCTGAGACTCAAAAGGTGAGCCTCTCAATTAGGCAGGCTGCTTTATCCAAACCTAAGGGACAGTTTAATCCAGATTTGCTCATTATCCTGCAAATTGGTCAAAGTGTAATGGGGCTTGGGTGATACCAGCTCTTCAGAGCCTGGCTTGCCTCTCACTCAGTCCTTGTCCTTTCATTTTGCTAAGGAGAAAACCGTGATTCAAGGGAGAGGCTTTCCACTGTGAAAGATTTTTCAAATGCTAAACTATGTGTCTGATACATTCCAGGATGATCCACACAGTAATTTCCTGGTCCTTTTCCTCTATTCTGTGTGACAAGTCAAGTCTTCCTTGGCCAATGATCCGGTCTTTTCAGGTATAAAATGGAGATGCAAAGAAGAATGAGGAAGGAGAAAGTAAGGGCCACGGGATAAATTAATTAGGAAGGTGACTAAAGATCTCCTAAGAGAACTGTTATAGTTTGTATTTAAAATGTCCCCCAGACTTCATGCCCTGAAGGCTGCCATGTTCAGAGGTAGGTCTCTGCGGGGCGTGACAGGATACTGTGTGTGTGTGTGTGTGTGTGTGTGTGTGTGTGTATCCTGGCCCTGCCCAGTTGCAGCAACTGGCTCTGTCCCTCTTTCTACCCTTTTTCTCTCTCTCTCTCTCTGGTTCCCACCATCATGCCCTGAAGACCTATAGCCCAGGCTCCTGCTTGGCATCCAGCGTTATATGGACTATGACTTCTGAAATCCCCAGATCCATAAGCAAATTAAACCTTCCTCTAAGTTGTGCATGTCAGGTATTTGGATCCAGTGGTGAGAATGCTGACTGAAACAAGGCCAGTTTCAAAAGTTTTGGGGAGGAAATCAAATTGCAAGGTTATTAAAGGGTCAAATAGGATGGAAGGAAACCTAGCTTGGAATTCCAAGAACAGTAGTGAGAAAAAGGGAGATATTGGTGCCAAAGGTAAGGTAATCTAAGATGGGCACATATTTGAAGGAGAGTTTCATTAGGAGAACAGAATCTTTGACCTGATCTGGGAGAGGGAACAAGGAGATGTTGAGGAGTCAGAGATGATAAATACCAATCAGAAGGGATCATTGTGGATCAAAAGCCTAGGAGTAGACAAGGAGTGATAAAGCCATGCACACAGAGACAAGCTTTTTGTGGGAGGTAGGAAATGGCTTCATTTTAGTGTTTTCTTGGTAGAACCTGGGTCCTGCTATTCTAAATATGGGCCAGGTCTCTCAGCTCCTCTCCAGGCATGACCTGTACTTTCACCCATCGTGACTAAGGCCCTGCTTCTAAGTCCCCATTGCTTCTTGTACCTTCTCAGGACTGGCTTTTACCTTCCTTCCAAAGTCACTTAGGATTTCTGAGTTTGGATGCCCCACCTGGAAGACCTGCTCGCCTTCGATCCCAGTATAACACACAAGCAGGTGAATTTAGACTCCTGCATGGGTACCCATGACAATGGGTAGGTTAAGTGATACCTATCCTGTCATGGTCATCTATCTTCCTGTGGCTCAGCTTAGATGTGACCTTGTTTAACCCACAGCCCAGTGTCTGGCACATAGTAAGAACCTGAGTAATTGCTGTTGAACTTATACTTTACATTCCTCTTTTCTTCTTTGAGTGTGCTAATGGGAAATGATTTTTTCCCCAAAGCAAGGCAGCTCAAATGTGTCTGATGCAAGATGCTGGCTTAAGACAAACTTCCATGTGGTCTAGTCTACTGTCGATAGTTTGTATTGATGCCTTCATTTCAATTATTGCATCCTTCACTTCCTTCAGAGCTTCTTTTTTTTTTTTTTGCAGTACTGGGGATTGAACCCAGGGGCGTTCTACCTCCGCGCTACACCCCCGGCCCTATTTTTTTATGCTTTATTTTGAAACCAGGTCTCACAAAGTTGCGGAGGGCCTC
>PVJS01015351.1:0-39034 GCA_004027185.1 Glis glis
TCTCCCTCTCTCTCTACCTAGTGAGGCCCTCCGCAACTTCATGAGACCTGGTTTCAAAATAAAGTATAAAAAAATAGGGCCGGGGGTGTAGTGCAGAGGTAGAAGGCCCCTGGGTTCAATCCCTGGTACCGCAAAAAAGAAAAAAAAGAAAAATAGAATAGGACTGGGGGTGTAGCTCAGAGTTAGAATGCCTCTAGGTTCAACCTTCAGTATTCAGAGGCATGGCTCGGAGGTAGAATGCCCCTAGATTCAATCCCCAGTACCACAAAAAATAAAATGGAATAAAAATCACATGTAAATAAGAAAAATCTTAAAAATGGATTGATACATGGCCTTTTTATTCAGAGGTAGAGAAAAAAGCATAGATTGGTTTTTGTTTCTTTTTTATCATTTGTGAATTTGCCATTCTATAACCACTGCTCTGAAATAAATTTTAAAATATAAATTAATGGGAGTGTTTTATCAAAAGGAAATGAGGAATATACACTTATTCATAAACAAAGTAGTCAAAACACCTTATAATATTTTACCCTAAAGAAACATATATATTTGTTTTGCAGAAGCATGCAACAATTACTGGATTATCCAGAAGATGATATAGAGGAAACATTTTGTCTAAATTTCACGGTAAGATGAAAGGATATATGTTGGCCTGATTATCATTTCTTTTATTTAACATACTATGTAAAATAAAAGTTTAACATATTATGTTAGATTATTTTATTTATTTTGCCTTACAGTTTGTCTGTATTTTGATAGGTGGAATTTTTAATCCTTTAGCTAATATTTATTGAGCATTTGCTGTGTGCTAGTCACAATATAAGCATTATTTCATTTTATCCTCAGTAATCCTGTGAGGTTAGTATAATACTATTTTACAGATGAAGAAAACAAAACAATAATTCTACTTCAGAGTCAGCTTTCATACCCAGCTCTATGTCTTCACAGTTTATGTACTTTATTATTATGCTGAAGACATTTACAAAGCCAAGCATGGTGGCACGCTCCTATAATCTCAGCTACTGAGGAGGCTGAGGCAGGAGGATTGCAAGATCAAAGCCCAGCCTGGGCAACTTAGCAAGACCCCATCAAAATAAAATGAAAAGGGCTGGGGATGTAGCTCATTGGTAGAGTGCTTACCTAGTATACATAAGGTTGTGGGTTCAGTCCCCAGTACCATGAGGGTTGGGGGGGAAGATATTGACAAATACAAGAGATCTTTATCTATGTGTATATTTTTGAGCCTGCAATTACAGGAATGCTTAGAGAAGCAAAGAGTTATTGTAATAGGAGAATATTATTAATGAACTTACCACTTAGATTAATTCCCTTTCTCCTTCCCTTTATCCTTGCCTATCTTGTCTTACTCACTGTTGGATGACTTAGGAGGATAGACAGAAATAAATTCATTCCAATATATCTAGAAATGAAATTGCCAGTCTTGTAAAAGATGAAAAATTGTATTAAGTCAAGATGAAAAATTGTATTAAGTCAGTGAAAGAGATGTTGAATAACTTAGTCATATGCAAAGCCACTGACAAATGAGGATCTGGCAGCAGTAGACCAGTTGGCAATTAAAGAAGAGAAAATCAGCAAGGATGATGATGAGGCACTTCAGAAGGGAACAGTTTGAATATTGTAAATCAGACTCTTGGAAAATTGGTAAAACCTTCAGTCTTCTTTAAGAAAAAAAAATATACATATATAAGTGTATTTTCCTCCCCCAGTCTGCCTGATGATCCTGTCAAAGCTAACAAAAGATATATTCTGCTATTACACAATTTACCCATAAAAAAGTGCCCCCTCAAAAAAAACTATATTTTGGTCATTTTAAGAATGCTGCATTTATAAGAAAATTTGATAGACTTTAAGATGAAATAAATACATTTCTTTCCTTTCCTAAGTCTTTTTTTTTCAAGAAGAATCTTCCTTGGAATTTTTCTGCATTACTTCATGTGAAATTTTGGTTCCCATTTCCAGTTGATTTATTTATGTTCATATAAGTGTCTTTGAATCTGTGTTGATCATCCCAGTTGATTAAAAACATTTGACTTCCAAGCAGTTTAATTTCTTTTTTTTTTTTTTTTTTTGCGTTACCGGGGATTGAACGCAGGGGCGTTCTACCTCCGCGCTACGCCCCCGGCCCTATTTTTTATACTTTATTTTGAAACCGGGTCTCAGGAAGTTGCGGAGGGCCTCACTAGGTAGAGGGAGAGAGAGAGAGAGAGAGAGAGCTGAGGCTGGCCGCAAACCCGGATCCTCCGGTCTCCACCTCCCAAAGTACTGGGATTACAAGCGTGTGCCACCATGCCCGGCTCCAAGCAGTTTAATTTCTAATTTACTAATCACCAAGTTTGTGAACTCTTAATATATTAAAGAATGGTAATTCAAACATTTTTTCCATGGCTATTTCTTCTCAAGAGTTTTTTAGTATCTCTTTGTTGCCTGCAGAATAAAAGCTTTAGAACGAGTACCAAAGACATTATTTTCTGGCTTTTTTTTTACATTTTCATTGTATCCCTCCACTCATACCAAATTGTATCATGTCACAATATTTTTTATATACCTTAGGTTCCTTTAAGAGCCACTTGCCATACATCTTCAGAACTTAATCATTTCTCTCATGTTTATCTTTTTGTTAAATTGATGTGCTCAGTCTGAAATCCAACTCTTTTCCCAGTCTTTCAAAATCTTACTCATCCTTCTAGTTGCTTGCAACTGGCATTTCTTCCTCAAGGTCTTTCATACTTTCTCTGCTGAGAATTAAGTTTCCTTTCTTGTGTGGTCCAGTAATAGAAAAGGATAGTATCCCAAAAAGAATGAGTAGAAAAAGAGAAGTAGTAGGAATGTTAATATTTGTGTAAAAAAAAAATAGGAATACTAGGAGAAATAAGTTTCAAAATAACTGGTCATCTTTATAAACCACATTAATGTGTAGCTGAAAAAAACCACCTGTGACCAAGCATGCAAGGCAGCAGAGGAGTATGGGAGAGGGGTGTTGTCGTGTGAGAAGTACGCAAGGCTGTCCTAAGCTGAATGCATTCTGAGAGTTGGATTCATTCACGCATCTGAGGAAAACAGCCTTTCTAATATTGTACTCCATTCTAAAGTTTTATGTACAGTATATGATTAGCTTCCTGTGCTTAAATAACCAAATGTTATTTAATGTTTATGGTTGGTTATGGTAGGATATGAAACTGCTAGAGAAGATGAAAATTCCTAGTTGTGGCTTTAAGCAGAATTCCCAAATAAGCTTGTGGTAGCAGAATTTTTTCTCAAATTGACTAGTTTTTATATATAATGAGAAAAAGGGAGACTATAATGGTAGATTATTAAAATACTCTTAAGTTCTGAGTCTGACATTGACTTTTTTTAAAAATTTAAATTACTAGATCACAGTTGAAAACTTTGGTGCAACAGAAGTGAAAGAGCTGGTTCTAAATGGTGCAGACACAGCTGTTAACAAGCAAAATCGGTAAGTGAGTTATAGCAGCAACAGTGGGAGTGATGAGATTCAGCAGATACTTTCCTCTGTATTTAGAATCATGTCACAAACCTTAGTTTTTACTCAGATTAAGTTTAGTCTTGGACTGTTTAGTGAGGAAATAATCTGCCTTTGCTCCTGAAATGCCCTTAAGACATCAAAAAAGGAATGAAAAGATCGTAAAAGAACAAAGAGAAGTGAGAGCTAACACAGTTGGGGTTTTTTTTTTTCCTTTTGCAGTACTGGGGATTGAACCCAGGGGCATTCTGCCTTCACGCTACACCCCCAGCCCTATTTTTTGTTCTTTATTTTGAAACAGGGTCTCACTAAGTTGCGGAGGGCCTCACTAAGTAGCTGAGGCTGGCTGCGAACCCGGATCCTCCTGTTTCAGCCTCCCAAGTACTGGGATTACAAGCATGCGCCACCACGCCCGGCTGCTAACACAGTTTTGAAAGCCAGAAAATGTTGGTAACTAACTTTAGCACACCAGAGAAAGCTGCAACGTAAAACGGAGTGGAGGTGCCAAGAAGCCCACTAGTTCATATTGCAGAACAAGGGCTTGGTCATTGAGCATAAAGCATGCCTTTAGAAAGTGCACGGGGCTTGGGAAAATGCTGTACACAGAGAGGTTGGCTTTTGTAAGCAAGTTAGAAGCCTTTCCCTTAGCACATCTAGTAACCAGGCAATTGGCCCTCTCCAGCCTAGGCAGATTAGAAATTTAAAGGGACTGTCAGTTTGAGACACCTTAGCACAGCTATGGGCAAGGAGCTGTACTGAAAATAGGGAGATTAAGTCAAAGTCTACAGCTCCTTCTCCCTTGACAGTGTGTATTAAAGGGTTTTTTTCTGGAGAAACTGTCTAATAAATGTGAATGGATAGCCAGAGATTAATAGACATTTAAGGAAGAATGAAAACAGCTAAAAAGAATGGCAAGGAAATGGGAGCAATGCAGAATAAACAATAAAACTTCAGAAGAAACTGAGATCATCTGTATCCCCAAGGCGCTGGGTAATACCCACATGGAGACTTTTTTGTGCGTGTGCAGTACCAGGGATTGAACCCAGGGGCATTCTACCTCCGAGCTATATCCCTGGCCCTATTTTTTATTCTTTTTTTTTTCTTTCTTTCTTTTGCGGTACCGGGGATTGAACCCAGGGGCGTTCTACCTCTGAGCTATACCTCCGGCCCTATTTTTTTTTTATACTTTATTTTGAAACCGGGTCTCACGAAGTTGCGGAGGGCCTCACTAAGTAGCTGAGGCTGGCCGCGAACCTGGATCCTCCTGTCTCCGCCTCCGAAGTACTGGGATTACAAGCATGTGCCACCACGCCCTACATTATTCTTGGCCTTTTGGCTAAGATCAAGTGTAGTATCTGTTCTTATTCTTTATTTTGAAACAGGACCTCACTAAGTTGCGGAGAGCCTCACTAAGTAGCTGAGGCTGGCCTCAAACCTGCAATCCTCCTCAGTCTCCCAAGTACTGGGATTACAAGTGTGCGTCACCACACCCAGCCCCAGATGGATACTTCTAATATTGAAAAAAAAGTCACTGAAGGAAATGGAATGAAATTTGTCAACGAACATGGTACCGAAAACATTCCCAAAACTGAACAACATGGCTTTCAAGATTGAAAGTATGGGAAGTGGAAAAACAGACACAAGATAGATGATATTTCAGAATCCTCAAAGACAAAGAAGCATAAGTCCATTCAGGAGGGAGAAAGAAAAAAAAAGAGACTACATACAAATAATTAGGAATCAGAGCAACACCAGACTTGTTAAGTCAACACTGGAAGCTAGAAGATCAAAATGCTGAGCCGGGCGTATCACACACCTGTTATAATCCTAGTTCTTGGGAGGCTGAGACAGGAGGATCACAGGTTTGTGGTCAGCTTCAGCACCTTAGCTAGACCCTGTTTCAAAAAATAAAATAAAATGGATTGGGAGTATAGTTCAGAGGTAGAATGCTCCTGGGGTTGAATCCCCAGTAACACACACACACACACACACACACACACACACACACACACAATCTGGAAGAAAATTATTTTGAACTTGGAATCCTATATTCATATCAAATATTTACTTTTTATTTGTGTGTGTGTATACTTTTTTGGGAGGGGCACTGGGGATAAAACCCGGGGATGTTATACCCCTGAGCTATACCTCTAGCCCTATTTATTTACATTTTTATTTTGAAACAGGATCTTGCTAAATTGATGAGAGCCTCACTAAGTTGCTGAGGCTGGCTTCAAACTTGCAATCCTCCTGTCTCAGCCTCCCAAGTACTGGGATTACAAGTGTGTACCACCCCACCCGGCTTTATTTGTATAGAAACATGTTCATACATGCACAATCTCAGGAAATATATTACCGCTATATCTTAGGTGGATGCATTGAACCAAAACAAGGAATTACACCAAGAAAGGGGAAGGCCCAGGACATTATAGGAGAAAGGCAAAGAGGATTCCTTCTGAAGGAATAGTAGCTGTGTAGAAGATTGAGAAAAAGCTAACAATCTGGGTTAGATCAAAAGGTTGTAGGGCTCCAGGTGGAAAATTCAACTGATGCTACCCAGTGTATTTGAGTGAATATAGAGGAAATTGGCATTTCTGTTGGAGAAGTTAGGGATTAAGTAGCAAATGAAGGGAAACAAAAGTTCTTTTTAAGAAAAGGTAGTCATGGAATATTCTGCTGCTTAATTGTGAATAATATTTAAAAATCATAAAAATATTAACAGTCAGTATTGAACCCCAAATGGTACTATAAATACAGTGAGTGAGTGGGGGAGAGAAAGTGAGAATGTAACAGTTAAATAAAAGGAAAATCTTCACCTTTCCCAATAGGCATTTGGTTTATTGGATAATATTTAAAATTAAAAATCAAGGAGTACACTAGAACTATGTTGTTAGAAGCTTGAAGGTATATATCAGAAGGAAAAGTCAACAAATAGTTGGTTTCAAAAGGAGGAATTTCTGGTAGGGAAATGCAGGACAGAGAGCTGCTTTGTTTTTTTCTATTTTGTTTGTCTTTAGACAATGCTAGCTTAGTGGATTTTGCCAGGAACATGGGCCAAATGATTATAATCCTGATTCTGCTACTTAGAAACTTTGTAACTTTAGGTAAATTAAGTGATGTCTTCATGCCTTAGTCTCCTTTTCTGTAAAATAGAAATTAGTAAATTGTACCTATCCTGGAGTTATTTTGTGGATTAGGTGAGGCAGTCATTTTAAGATACTTAGAATAGGACCTAGCACAGCAAGTACTTAGTAGATGTTGGCTATTAGGATTATTACATTGATGTCTTAAATTACGTATATGTCTTATTTAATCAAAATAAAATTGTTGTTAAAATGGTGTGAAAAACATTAGGTCCTTCTGGCCATCCTTTTTTTTAATTTTTGAAAAATTTGCAATTTAGATTTTTTTCTGATTTTAAAAGTTCTATTGTTGCATGAATTCTTAGTTCCTAAAAAATATTTCACAAAGATTATTTAACTGAGGAATAATTTTAAAGAATTTTGATTATAAATATGCTGGCATATAAAATAATTTAGCCTTTTGTGCTTGGGAGACTTAACTAATATAAGATGACTAACTTTCTAATGGGATGAGTTATAAAATTCTGCATTACTAAATTGACTTTTTTCTCATCTGAACCTAATAGCATTATGCTATTGTTTTTTTCGCTTAGACCCAACAATTTTTTATTTTAGAATAGCCTCCTTTAATCATTTTTCACTCCTTATACATTTAGTTTGGAATTACTTTATAACTGGCTAGGAATAAATTTACCAGTCTTCCCATTTATAGAATTATCTTTTATAGAGTATTAAAATCCTCTAGTACCTATTCTCATTATTTGGTTCATGAAAAAGAGATTTGCTTTATAAAAATGTTTATGACTAGCAAAACAAAACAAGTTGAGTGAAACTGTTGGTCCACTTACTAGGTAAAGAAGTTTCCTTTTATTATTCTTTTTTGCGGTACTGGGGATTTAACCCAGGGGCATTCTACCTCTGAGCTCCACCCCCAGCCCTATTTTTTATTCTTTATTTTGAAACCGGGTCACACAAAGTTGCGAAGGGTCTCACTAAGTAGCTGAGGCTGGCTGCAAACCTGGCTCCTCCAGTCTGAGCCTCCCAAGTACTGGGATTACAACCATGCGCCACCACTCCAGGCTCTCCTTTTATTCTTTACAGTATCCTTTTGTATCATAAGAGGCAGAAGGCAATCAGAAGTGGTTTTGTATGTGTGCATGTATGCTGCACATATATTTGAAAAGAAGCTGCATTTGTATTCAGTAATGATTATGATTATCCTAAAAGAATGTTTTAATGCCCACTTCTTGGGGTCTGTTTATTTATTTAGTACTTGGGATTAAACCCAGTGGCATTCTACCTCTGAGCTACACTCACACACTCACAGCCCTTTTTATCTTTTGTTTTGAAGCAAGGTCTCACTAAATTACCAAGGGTCTTGCTAAATTGCTAAGGCTGTCCTCAGTGTTCAAACCTCCGATCCTCCCAAGTACTGGGATTACAGGTGTGCATGGCTTTTTTTTCTTTCTTTTGGTAGTGTTACTAGAGATTGAACCCAGGGGCATTCTACCTCCAAGCTACATACCCTAGCCCTATTTTATTTTTTATTTTAAAACAGGGTCTCAGCCGGGAGTAGTGGCACACGATTGTAATCCCAGTATTTGGGAGGCGGAGACCGGAGGATCCGGGTTCGCGGCCAGCCTCAGCTACTTAGTGAGGCCCTCCGCAACTTTGTGAGACCCGGTTTCAAAATAAAGTATAAAATATAGGGCCGGGGGTGTAGCTTGGAGGTAAAACACCCCTGGGTTCAATCCTCAGTACCGAAAAAAAACAAAAAACGGTCTCACTAAGTTGCTGAGACTGTCCTCAAACTTGCTATCCTCCTGTCTCAACCTCCCAAATACTGGGACTATAGGTGTGCAGCACAACTGGCCAAAATTTACTTTAAAATATAAACAAGCTGAACACAGTGGTGTACTACTGTAATCCCAGTACTTGGGAAACTGAGACAGGAGGATTGCAGGTTCTAGGATAGCCTCAGCAACATAGCAAGGTGTTCAGCAACTTAATGAGACCCTGTTTCAAAACAAAAATTTTTTTTAAGGGTATAAAAAAATTTATAGCTTGGAGGGTATAGCTTGGAGGTAGAATGCCTCTGGGTTCAATCCCAATACCGTAAATAAATAAATAAATTTTGTTCAAATTCCTTGGAACTCAAGTAGAAAAAGACTATACTCTATCAAATAGTCTAAATCCCAAAGCTCTCCTTTTATCACCCAATATTTATAGGATTTTGTTTTGTTTTGTTTGTTGTACTGGGGATTGAACTTGGGGGGCATTCAGTCTCTGAGCTATATACACCCCTAGCCCTACCTATGTTATTTTTAATTTTGAAACAGGGTCTCACTAAGTTACCTCCCACTTCTCCAACCTGTAATCCTCCTGTCTCAGCCTCCCAAGTACTGGGATTAAAGGCGTGCACGGCCATCACCCAACATTTTAACAGATCACTTTTTTAGGGATGTAGGTGATGATACATATAAATTTTCATTGGTTTGTAACTATTTAAAAACATTTTTTTCGGTACTGGGGATTGAACCCAGGGGCATTCTATCTCTGAGCTACACCCCCAGCCCTATTTTTTATTCTTTATTTTGAAACAGGGTCTCACTATGTTGCGGAGGGCCTCACTAAGTAGGTGAGGCTGGCCATGAACCCGGATCCTCCTGTCTCAGCCTCCCAAGTACTGGGATTACAAGCGTGCACCACCACGCCCGGCTTTAAAAATTATTTGATAGCCATCTGCATCATTTTACCCATTAGGAAATGACATTTTTCCATAAGGAATAACCTAAGAACTATAAATGCTTCATGTGTGGACATACCTGTTTTGGTCTTGTTTGGTAGGTTTATTCATAATAGCTTTGTCTCCTTTAAACCCTACTCATTTTTCTCAGTTTCATAAATAAGTAGCAAAAAATGCAGAAGCACTCAAAGTTTTAATTAGATTCTCCATAAATTATTTCTGTAATGTGTGCATGTGTCCTTTTTCATCTCTAGGCAAGAGTTTGTTGATGCTTATGTGGATTACATATTCAATAAATCAGTGGCTTCCTTATTTGATGCTTTTCATGCGGGCTTTCATAAGGTCTGTGGAGGGAAAGTTCTTCTGCTCTTCCAACCCAATGAGCTACAAGCAATGGTTATTGGAAATACAAATTATGATTGGAAGGAACTGGAAAAGGTAAGGAAGAAACAAATTATGACATTGTTTAAACTGAAAGGTAAAAGAACTGCACGGCTTCTAGGGGGAAAATCTTGCCCTTTTCTGTATTACTTTCCATCTTAAACAATTTATTACTTTTAGTTTTATAGGAAAACTATAACCTCCTTATTCCACAATGAATGAATGAATTTGAACTGTGTATGAATTAGAGGTAGCATTTTTACATTTGGTGGTATTATAGAGAAAAATGTCATCTATGACATGAGCAGAATAGAAGCCCCAGCCAAAACGGGTTTTTATTCTGCTTCTACTAGGAAAACCATTATGAAAGCATTTGCCATGCTTACGATCTTCATTTCCTTTTTCTCTGATTAGTCTCAGTGTTAATTTTTTAGCAGAGAAATAGTGTTCTTGGTCTTGGTCTTTATTACTGGTGCCTTAGATAATCTTCAGGGAGAAGTTTTGTTTTATCCTAGTGATTGAACCCAGGGGCATTCTACCTTAGAGCTACACCTCAAGCTGTACTTCATTTTTTATTT
Source organism: Glis glis (assembly GCA_004027185.1). Classification (NCBI taxonomy): domain Eukaryota; kingdom Metazoa; phylum Chordata; class Mammalia; order Rodentia; family Gliridae; genus Glis; species Glis glis. Next base: position 10,291 of record PVJS01015351.1, read on the forward strand.
TGAAACAAAGTCTTGCTGAGTTAATACACACTGGCCTCAAAACCAGCCATCCTCCTGTATCAGCCTTTCAAAAGTATTTGTACTAAGAGAGAAAGGGGATGAAGAAGATGGAGGGAATGGTTTACACTGTGAAATATTCTTTAAAATCTAGGCACATCTGGCTTTAACTTTCAGTTCTTGGACATAAAGATCTTTCTAGCATCAGGGCCTTTGGATATACTGTTCCCTTCAGCATAGACCACTTAGATAACATCCTTCTTTCTTTTTTCATCAAGCTAATTTCTACTTATCCTTTAGGGCTCAGATTAAAATGTCACCTGATCATTTGCTGATTTATTTATTTATTTACCCCTCAAAATAATGAGTTTTAGTTAAAGTTCAAGGCCCTGCAGGAACTGCAATGAACATCCTTACTTACCTTGCCAAATTTTCCATCTAGCTTGAGGCTTTTCCAGACAAGCCTGGTGAGGTTCCTCCTTAACGCACTATTCACTGCATCCTGGTATCTCTTTGTAGTCATGACGACTCAAGTAATGTCTACCTCCCTATTAGAGAGCAGGGACCAAGTCTCAGTCTATCATTACTGTCTCCTAATCCTACTCATCTCTTACATGGTATTAAGTACTCAGTAGAGACTCAATAAATAGTTGCTCATGGGCTACTGATTCCTGAGTTTGGGGCTCTCCCAATTTGTAGTGATGTCAACCACTGACCTCTTGGTAATTCGAATCTGCAGAAGATCTGCTGTACTTGCAAACAAATGTGGAGAAAATGGCTTGACTTCTAGCAATGTCTGTTTATTTGTTTGAAATTTAAAACGTTAGTGGGAAATGAAAGATCTTTGTTTTTTTTTTTTTCTATTACCCCTCAAAATGTTTTGGTGGAAATGTGTACATAGTCTTGATTAAGTAAGACTATTTAAAGCCACAAATCATAATCACTGAAATTATAGTGAATCTGATTTACAATGGGAGAAATGAAGGTATACTAAGTATACAAAAATATATTAGCCCCCCTCCCCCATGTCCCATCTGCTGAATGAAACTGTCAGTTAACTCTTCAGGCAAAAGTTTAAGTACTTAAGTACTTACTAAGCACTTACTAAGTGCTCTTAGATGCTAAGAATATAGCAGTGAAAAAAGAAAGGAAGAGTCCTGCCCTCATGGTGCTTATGTGGTGGGGAGGCAACAATAAACACAAATAAGCAAAATTTATGTTACGTCTTTTGCTTTGAATTATCCCAGAATTTAGTGGCTTAAAAATAACAGTCAACATTTATGTTACAGTTTCTGTGGATCAGGAATGGCTTAGCTAGGGATTTTGGCCCAGGGGTCTCTGATGATAATTGTATTCAAGGTACTGGCTGGTGTCACAGTTGTCTACAGGCGTAAGGATATTTACTTCCAAGATGGTTCACTCATGTGGCTGTTGGCAAGAGGCTTCAGTATAGCATCATAAGGACCTTTCTCCACAGGGCTGAGTGTCCTTATGAAATGTCAACCGACCCCCACCCCGCCCCGTGAGTGTTTTTTGACTGTTGTTGTGTCTTGGTCTAGCCTCAGAATCCGCACATTCCTCATGTCCAGTTTCCAGTGTAATTACACAGCTCAGGCCCATTGAGTGTGGGAGCAGATTACACAAGGATAGGGACGACCAGGAGGCTCACTGGGGCCACCTTGGAAACCACCACAGAAAACTGGTGTTACTCTTATTAGCATTTTTGTATAGGAGAGATACAATGTAAAAATAACGTCTTCCACAAATATAGGCAAATTTTATAATGGTAGGTAATCCTATATTGAACTTTTAATAATCCTTTGACATCATTTTAGTAATTCTAGCTTATCCTTATTCGGATATTTACTTTTGAAGGTGATGGTAATGTCCTGTCATATTCTTTGAAGTGAGGAGGAGACATTTCTGGTGATTTATGTTCTTCCCTTTCTCCTGGAAATTAATAGCTTCCGACTGCAAAATGTCCAGGAAGGTAGTGGATAATGTCTTGGTAGCTTTGTGGGCTAAGAAAATCAGTTTGCTAGATTAAGACAAAACTAATATCCCCTAATATTAATAAGAGGTTATATTGTCTTTAGAATACAGAATACAAAGGGGAGTATTGGGCAGAACATCCTACGATAAAAATTTTTTGGGAAGTATTTCACGAATTGCCATTGGAAAAGAAAAAACAATTTCTGTGTAAGTATTTCTGTTACCATATTTATGAAATAACAAATCTAATTATTAGACTCATAGAATATTGATTGGCTCACGTTGGATTAGATTTAGTTTTATGGTATTATTTGAAGGTCGTTTTTAATCTTCAGTTAGGGTAAATTTTTTTTTTTTTCGGTACTGGGGATTGAACACAGGGGCGTTCTACCTCCACACTACACCCCTGGTCCTATTTTTTAATGCTTTATTTTTGAAACCGGGTCTCACGAAGTTGTGGAGGACCTCACTAGGTAGAGAGAGAGAGAGAGAGACAGAGAGAGAGAGAGGGAAACAGATCGATCCATCCATCCATCCATCCATCCATCGATCGCACGCGCGCGCATGCGCGCTGAGGCTGGCCGCGAACCCGGATCCTCCGGTCTCCGCCTCCCAAAGTACTGGGATTACAAGCATGCGCCACCACGCCCGGCCCAGTTAGGGTAATTTTTTTAAGAGTTCATCTGCCTTCCTAATTGCATGTGTTTTTATATTTCAAAGGCTAAATTCAATTTTTCTCCAAAATGGCATTGGTTCTTAGAAATGAAAACAAGAACCAGTGTGGTTACAATAAACCAGGACTGTTGTAGAATTCTTTTAGATTTTTTTTTTTTCCCTCTTTGGTGGTACTGGGGATTGAACCCAGGAGCATTCTACCTCTGAGCTACATCCCCAGCCCTATTTTACTTTTTATTTTATTTATTACATTTATTTATTTTGCAGTACTGGGGATTGAACCCAGGGGCATTCTACCTCTGAGTTGCATACCCAGCCCTATTTTTTTATTTTGAAACAGAGTCTCACTAAGTTGCAGAGGGCCTCACTAAGTAACTGAGGCTGGCTGCGGACCTGCGATCCTCCCAAGTACTGGGATTACATGCGTGTGCCACCACACCCAGCTTTTTATTTTGAAACAGGGTCTCACTAAGTTACTGAGGCTGTCCTCGAACCTGCAATCTTCCTGTCTTAGCCTCTCAAGTACTGGAATTACAGGCGTGCCCCACAATGCTCGGTTAGAGTTTATGTTCTAAATCAGAGGCATTCCGTTGGATACCCCTGGCTCATTGCCAAGAATATTTTTGGCACTTCCTTTTTAAGAATTTTGGTTAAATTATTTCTTGTATCATAAGGACAACAAACTATGATTTGAGTTTTGGCTTCCTGATACAATTTTTTACAAAAAATAACAAGTAGAAAAGGAAATCAGTAAACCGACACTTTGCTAGTTTATCAACTAATTCTAAATTGCTCTTCCCAAAAGAAAGCCTCTTGAAGTGTTTTGACAGTAGCAAGCCATTAATTCAAACATTTGTTGAGCAACTCTTGTGTGCCAATATTAAGATTATGCTTTTGATGAAAAAATGTGTGGATGGATAATTAGTATGTCTTAAAAATCTTGTCTTCCACAAATTCTGGAAGTAAGCTTCAACCTTAGAGCAGATGTTCAAATAAAACTGTGCTAAATATTACCAGCTTCTGTGTTGTTGTGTAAATGACTTTTTTCTTCACAGTATTTTTGACAGGCAGTGATCGCATTCCTATTCTTGGTATGAAGAGTCTGAAACTAGTCATCCAGTCAACAGGAGGTGGTGAGGAATACCTGCCAGTTTCCCATACCTGTTTCAATCTTCTAGATCTTCCAAAATATACAGAAAAAGAAACTCTACGCTCTAAACTGATCCAAGCTATTGATCACAATGAAGGCTTCAGTTTAATATAACTTCAGAGTTAAAACTGCTCAGTTTAGTGCAAAAGCATTAAACTATTTGTGTTTTTCTTGTGATGAATTCAGCAAAGTGTCAGAGGTACTATTATAATTCTTACTTGCAAAATGTTTAATGCTATGAGTATTCATGAAAGCCAAAATATATTAAAGGAAAATGGACTGTTAATATGGAAACTTACTGTACAGAACCATGGATTTGTTTTTCCCATCTTCCTCATAAACATATAAGTATTGTGAATACATTAAAGTTTTACTAACATGGATTTTAAAAGTTTGCATATTTCAAAAATGATCTGGTGTGAGTGCATGGAAATGTTGCTTAATTTTTCTTCAATCACTGAGTGAAAAACCTTTAACTTTGGCCTGCAATAGTCATTTGATTATTTTTCCATTTTGTAAATAATGTTATTTTATAATAAAATAGTTATGTTCTGATACCAGTACAGTTTCTATGGTTATAACTGAACTGAGCTGACTTTTAAGGATTAAAAATTATGATTTAATCTTACTGAGCTGGTGATGTAGCTCAGTGATAGATCACTTGCCTAACATGTGTGAGGCCCTGGGTTCAATCCCCGGTACTGCAAATTTAAAAAAAAAAAAAGCATGGTAGGAACAGTCTTTCCTTTTTTGCTGGAATAAATGTGCAAGCCCAAATTACAGATAGGAATTATACTGAATAACTTAAATTCTTTCCTCTTGTGAATCCTGAGATGTTGATAGATGGGAAGTTTTCAGAAAGCTTATTGCTATATGGTAATGGAAGAACTTTGTCTCTAGAGTTGCCAGAAATAGAAATATTGGCTACTCTGAAAATCTATTACTGAATTATAGCTTCCAAAAGTATTGATGCTGCAGATTGATATTTAGTCAGAATTTTTAGTGCATTAGAACTATTTCCTTGAATTTTCATAAACATATCTTAACAGTTTTATGGTGCTGATGCTTATTACTATCTGATGTCATTAAATTGTTAGAGTTGATGCGATACATGTGACTTTCTGCTATAATGCAAATATTTATTTTTTAAATTTATAAAAATATGCCATGAAAACTGTTTAAATAATAAAGATTTATTGGATTAATACTTAAACTTTCAGTGGCTCTCATAAGATTCAAAATTCTTCAAAAGAGGGGCTATGTCAGGGAGTTGCTTAAATTTTGAGTCACATGTTCCCATTCCCATAGAAATTTATATTTTCTAGAGGTCCAGTCTCTTACCTAAAAATTCCCAAAAAAAACTCTAAAATATTTCATATTTTATAGCAAAAACTGATCTGACTTGTTGAGGCTATTTATGGTATTCACTAAATGGGACTGTGAAACTTACGGGGTACTACACATGTGCTTTATTTATACATATTTTTTGTAGTACTGGGCATTGAACCCAGAGGCATTCTACCCCTGAACTACACCCCCATCCCGATTTTATTATTTGGAAACAGGGTCTTGTTAAGTTGTGGAGGGCCTCGCTAAGTTGCCGAGGCTGGCTTCAAACCTGCAATCCTCCTACCTCAGCCTCCCAAGTACTGGGATTACAAGCATGCACCACCACGCCCAGCTCACATGTACTTTAAAAACATCTCTAAAATTCCCAGTTTCAAAACATATAAACACGAGGACTTGGATAAGGGATTGTGGATCTGAAATTTAAAAACCTGGTGAAGCTAGACGTGGCACAAGCCTGTAATCCCAGTACTTGTGAGCCTGTAATCTCAGGAGTGCTGGTTCTAGGACAGCCTCAGCAATGTAGCTAGACTCTTAGCAACCTAGAGACCCGGATTCAAAATAAAAAGGGCTGAACCAAAAAGAGGCATGTTGCAGTGGTAGCCTTCTCATAGGATCCATTCATAAGGACGATTTATTAGGGTCAATTTTTATTAAGACTTTTGGCCCTCCATGCAGATTTTTTATTGTGTTTAGTTTAGCAAAAGGTCCCAAATTGAAATGCAGTATGCATAGGGCAGGCTTTCCCTGAAGAACATGTGTAAATTCTCTGAAGGCAAGGGCAGGTACTTCCTGTTCAGCCCACTCCCCTGCTCTCTGGCACTTTGCCATCCAACACTGGTGGTTTTACTCTCCTCTGCTGAAGAATTCACCGTGTTTCCTTAGATCCCTGCTACTGCCAGTGTTTGCTTATATAAAGCTTAGTAGGTGGCAATATAAAGCACCATATGCTGAAGGTATACCATTATTTTAAAAAGAAAATCATGTGCCATTAAAATAGGCAATTAAGTGAAAGGTACTAAAGTGGTTGGAGAACAATATTGGGTACACCAGCTTTGTCTCGTCAAGTTCATTGTGTGATACTTAAATGACTATGTATATACTTCATTTTTCCAATTTGTGTGTATATGGAATATCATTAATTTTGTAATCTAAGTATGGGATTTTACAGGTAATTTCTCTAGTGTTAAATAGAAAGTTGGCTGGGGAGGAAGGTATGACACCTGAGACCAGAAAACTCCAGTGAAGGCTTTGTTATCTATGCACTGTAAGCAACACTTCTTGGCCTCTTCAATAGTACTGTCTCTCAAAAACTTTAATGGAGTTTGGCGTGGTGGCGCATGCTTGTAATCCCAGTACTTAGGAGGCTGAGAGGGAAGGATAGCAGGTTCGAAGCCAGCCTCAGCAACTTAGTGAGACCATTTCCAAATAAAATAGGTCTAGGGGTATAGCCCGGAGGTAGAAGGCCCATGGGTTCCATCCCCAGTACCCCCCCCAAAAAAAAAACTTTAATGAAGTAGCTTCGTGTCAAGCCTCAGAAAGTTGATACTGGGGTCACACGCCTCTTGTCTATACTAGCAGCTCAGGAGGCTGAGACAGGAAGATTACAGGTTTGCAGCTAGCCTCAGCAACTTGGTGTGACCCTGTTTCAAAACAAAACAAAAAATAGGTCTGGAGATGTAGCTCAGAGGTAGAATGCCCCTGGTTTAATCCCCAGTAACACCAAAAAGGGGGGGGGTAAGCAGTAATTTTGAGGCATCTCGTGATACGCTATCTGCTACAGCCAGCACCATCATTGGCCTGGTTAGACTGATGTTATAAATTGAGTGAAGAAATAGTGTATGAGAAGGCATCGAATGACAGCCCTCAGGTGCTGTATAAATCCTACAAAATTTAAAATCTTATACCTTAAGCAATGTAAGTTATCAGATAAGAAGTCAAATGACAATTTTAATAGACTTTAAAACAGTGTACAAGTATAAAACACTGGTTTTGTATTTCAAAAGTTGGAAGAAGGTATCCAGTCATTAAACAGTCTACAAAACATATGTCAGTAGATTACATAAAAGACTATGTACAATATAAAAAGAGCTGAAAACAGTCTTCACTGTAAAAATAATTTAAAACAAGTCTTTCAATTTAAAATATCATCTATAGCACAAACACATCATGCAAAATGGAAAACTAAATATACTGCATTCTTTAGTGTAGTCAAATTCAGATTGAGACATCTTTTAGGTAGGGAAATGGCCGTTCAAATACATTTTCTTCTCTGGCAGTAATGGTCCTAGCTGGGTATTTTATGCATAAAGAACAGCTATATTTCAAACCTTTTTTATTGTAATACTAAACCAATGTAAGAATACTTTATAGTTTGGGAATAATGTTCAAAATATAAGTCTGGAAAATTAATGCTTACTGTGTGACTATAAAATATGAGATTTTTGAAAGGCTAGAAGCTTCTGCAGTTGAGAAAGTTGATCTCTAGTTTTAAGGCAAGCTAAGCTTTTAAAGAAAGATAAGTTAACTATTCTGCTATTACAGGTTACATCATAGTACTAGGCTAGCAGTTTGGTATTCATCACACCAAATCCTCCCAATAGAAGACATGTACTTTCTGGCTGAGTTACAATTAACATCTTATTACTTTGGAACTGTACTCAGGGGCCTGTTGTTCTCCTCATTAATGGAAAAACAGCAGTCCAATATATTACACTTTCCCCAGTACCATTATTACAGATTGAGAAAGGCTTTGCATATTCACATCTTGGCAGTTTAATACTTGTGGAAAAGGATCAATGCAAGCTCTACCACAGTGACAGGTACTTAAACAATGGCAAATATTTCAAAACTAAGGGGATCCAGGCAGGCACTATTGTTTCTAAAGCAACTGAAACATTTCCAAAGCATGTATTTTTCCGGTTAGTTTTATGAGCCAATATAGACATTACTACATGTCTGCAGGAAGTACAAGAGCCATCTTCAACAAGAATACAATTCTCCTCAAACTCTTAGCACCAAGTCTCACTCAAAAAAAAAAGCAAAGACAACTGAGTGCTCTCCCATATTTTGTTGGCTTCCTTCTACTTGCATGTCACTTATGTTTTTAAAAAGTTAGCTGCCACAAGTTTTGGAAAATGCCAGTGTTTAAAAATAGGTACTTGTGCTAATGAACCAAAAAGTTCAGCAGAACAGAGATTTTTGAGGACTTCAAACCATTCAATGTTAACAAAGAAAAGTGTGAAAATACCATTCTTTGGTCTAGAGAAGCTGTTCCCTTTACATTAATTTAACATTCCAATGGCTTTTTGAAAACTTTAAAATGTTGAAACTCACTATGCAAAAACAAAATTATATATACATATGGATGTATCATACAAATGAACGTTTAAAAGAAAGTCTTGACCAAGAGCTAATTAAAGATACTTAGTACCTTTCTTTTTTTTTAAAAAAGTTAGTGTTGAGTGTACGAGTACAGAAAGAATGGAAGTTTAAAAATTATCCATGAAAAAACACTCTTTTTACCAGTCTATAAATATTACACCTTTCTGTTTTCCTTGCTCTATTGAGTTCACAAGTAAACATTCATTTGACATGCTAAAGTTCCTAATGCTGGTGGAACAATTCCTGTACCTGGATAATCATTACATTATGATTTGTTTGATGGATAGTTCATGTCTGTTACTTCCTGTTTCATGGACAGAGCTTCATTAGCTGCTTCTTGGTCGCCTCCATCCGCCCCAAATCCAGTTCCTCCAGCTCTCTCTGGAATATCGGCATCATCTTCTAAGCCATTGTAGAATTCTTCAATCTCACTTTCATCCTCCAAGGGTTCTTCTAAACTTGGGCTCTGACATGTACCACTATCACTGTTACTGCCACAAGAGCTAGAGGATAAGACGTCATCTTCAGAGTCTGAATATACCTCAGCGCCATGGAAAATATAACGGTTTGGTGGTAAGAACAGATATTGATTACCTGAAACACAGAAATATTATTTTCGACTTTGTAACACTCAACTGAGTCTGACTGGACAGTCAGTGTAGGTTCTATCTTTGCCTTTTAATTATTACTGAAGGTAATAATCTTACTAGTTTTTAAAAACAAGCTGTATTAGTTCTGGGCTCAAACTTTAGTTCTGCTTCTTACTAAGCTTTGTAAATTCGTACAGGTATCCATCTGTCTCAATTTGTCATCTCAAAATGGAATAATTTTAACAACCCTATGAGTTCAAAGTATGAAAAAATGTAAAGAACCGTATTTCATAATGGTATTTTAATAATTCTTTCCTAGGGATTTTTTTTTTTTTTTTTTTTTTTTTTGCGGTACCGGGGATTGAACGCAGGGGCGTTCTACCTCTGCGCCACGCCCCCGGCCCTATTTTTATACTTTATTTTGAAACCGGGTCTCACGAATTTGCAGAGGGCCTCACTAAGGAGAGAGGGAGAGAGAGAGCGAGAGCTGAGGCTGGCCTTGAACCCGGATCCTCCGGTTTCCGCCTCCCAAAGTACTGGGATTACAAGCGTGCGCCACCACGCCCGGCCTTTCCTAGGGATTTAATGAAGTCTCTACCCCAACCTATATAACTTCTCAACCTGTATAACTTCTCTAAAAGCACGTATGCTACAAAGCATTTCATTAACCTTTCTTCCTGCCTTCTATAAACCTAAAATATTATCAATGTCTTCATCACCATCTACTCTAGATGCTGGCATTAGAACTGGGAGCTTTTTAGAAATTTAGATTCTCAGGCCCCATCCCCCATTTACTGAATCAAACTTTTTTTGTGTGTGGTACTGGGGATTGAACCCAGAAGCATTCTACCTCCGAGCTACACCCCCAGCCCTATGTTATATTTTGAAACAGGGTCTCACTAAGTAGCTGAGGCTGGCCATGAACCTGCAATGCTCCTGTCTCAACCTCCCAAGTACTAGGATTACAAGCGTGTGCCACCATGCCCGGCTAAAAACTGTATTTTTTGTTTTTAGTATTGGGGATTGAACCCAGGGCCTTGTCCGTGCAAATAAGCATGTGCTCTACCCCCTTAGCTATACCCATAGCCCAGAATCTGTTTTTATAAGACTTCCATACACCTTAGTTTGACAAGCACTGATTAACTAGCCTTGGTCTTTATCCTCCCAAATTTACACTCTCGGTCCAAGAGTTAATGTATAATGACAATAATCCCCTGGTTGCCTCCCCGTAAGCCATGGACCCAGGTAAGATAAAGAATTCCTCCACTAAGAGGTCCTCCTAGTCTTAAGAGTATCACTTTGGGGTGTGGGTGTGAGTGTAGGGGGGGTGTGTTACTGGGGATTGAACCCAGAGGCATTCTACCACTGAGCTACACCCCTAGCCCTATTTTTAAATTTTTATTTTGAAACAGGGTCTCGCTAGGATGATGAGTCTCACTACATGCTGAGGCTGTCCTTGAACCTGTGATCGTCCTATCTCAGCCTCCCAAGTACTGGGATTATAGGCGTGCACCACCACACCTGGCTAGAGTATCACTTTGAATCCATGGATGCTAATACAATTCTTGGAAATCTACAGATCAATCAGTCCCACCTCAATCAAATTCTTTTTTTAAGTGAAAGGGTGTAGGATCCCTAAAAAGAAATGAAAAGTTTTCTACCCTTGATTTCACAAAAACCAAATAACAACTAACTTAAGTCTGCTTAATGCTGTATTTATTGCATTCTATCCCAGACTCCATCAAAAAGCCTGGTTGGCACATGGCATGTCACTAGATACTTAGCATACCTAAGCTTCTCTTAGTTTTGGTACTGGGGACTGAACCCAAGGGCATTTTACCTCCCAGCTACACCCCCAAGCCCTTTTTATTTTGAAACAGGGTCTCATTGAGTTGCTGAAGCTGGCCTCAAACTTGCAATCCTCCTGTCTCAGCCTTCCAAATACTGGGATTACAGATAGGCATCACCACACCTAGCTCTTAAATTTCTCTTCAAATTGGCTCTTAAAACTTTTTTACACTGTGTCGTGAGCCAGTTCTCATACTGAAACAACCATGTGTGACAATTCTCACCTGGATCCACAAAACTGACCTGACAGTCACTCCAAAGAGGACTGTGAAAAACAGTTATCTCATTCTGTCACAAGTACTCAGTTTTCTGACCACTTAATTTGCATGGTTGGAGCAGGGAGTAAAGTACTCCAGTGCTAACAGAAAAATGCCACCTGGGTGGTACTTCGAACTGGACCAACTCCTTCGATTCATACCCAGTCTTTTCAGAGATTCCAGGAGATGGCTGTATTGTACTTCTGTTTGTAGTTTTGGCCTATGTTTCTAAAAAATGTTTCTGCCCTGGCCCCACTGAAGAATAATCAACTTCTCAACCCAAATACTCAATCCCTTTCAATGTTTCTGCCCTCTACCTAGCAGCCATCAAGACAGATTAAGTTTACTTCAACTGTGCTCCCACTTTCTTCTCTTCCTATTTGTTTTTCTTTTTTATCATACCAGAGATTGAACCCAGAGGCATTCTACCTCTGAGCTGGATCTCCAGCCCTTGTTTTTTTTTTTTTTTTTTTTTTTTGCTTAACAGGGCCTCATTAGGTTGTTGAGAGGCTAAGTTGCTGAGGCTAGTCTTGAACTTTAGTGTAGTGCACCTTGTAGAGAAAGTCCCAATGATTGGAACTCTTAGTACAGATTTATCTAAACTTTGTTGTTTTCCAGCAAGTATGGTAAATGGAATGAGACGGTGTGTGTTCTAAGTTGAGCAAAACAGTTAAACCTAACTTAAACAGGGTATTTGGTTTTACAATGTTTAAATTAGGAGTTTCCCCATATAAACTACATTGGGAGGCTGAGACAGGAGGATCGCAGGTTCGAGACTTGCCTCAGCACCTTAGCAAGGGCCTCAGCAACTTAGTGAGACCCTATTTCAAAATAAGTATATAAAAGGGCTAGGGGTGCAGCTTGGAGGTAGGATGCCCCTAGGTTCAATCCCCAGTTCCACATTTAAAAAAAAAAAAGATTATGCATGTATCAAAAACAGGGTAGATGCTATTCCTGATACTCAATGGAGAAGCTGAGATGTTTTCTCAATCTGAGGCCTGTGAAGATAGAACTGGAGTCGAATCTGACTCTTGCACTCCCTCTTGATAGTCCTTAGTTTTCCCACCTGAAACAGAAACATTACCTAGTTCCTACTTCATGAGCTTAAAATCAGATGGATATGTAAAGCAGCTGACTCAAAGCTAAACCAAATGACCCAAACTTTAGTCACTTCTACTAGGCCAGAGCTCTCATCAGACACTGCAGAACACATAGTATAAACCCATTCTCCATTTAATATTTTTCTTCCCATCCCTTGGAGAAGCACAACATACAGAGCACTGTTAAAAACACTTTCTAAGCCGGGCGTGGTGGCACAGACTTGTAATCCCAGTACTTTGGAGGCGGAGACTGGAGGATCCAGGTTCGCAGTCAGCCTCAGCTACTTAGTGAGGCCCTCCACAACTTAGTGAGACCCTGTTTCAAAATAAAGAACAAAAAATAGGGCTGGTGGTATAGCTCGGAGGTAGAATGCCCCTGGGTTCAATCCCCAGTACCGCAAAAAAAAAAAAACCACTTTCTTCCCTGCATCATGTGAGATACCACCAGATTTACCTTTCTCTAACTTAAATTATGAACTTTACAGTTTCTCTGAACAGTCAACTTTTATACAACTACGCAAATCATGGCTGGGATGTAGTGCATGCACGAGGTCCTGGGTTCCATACGCAGCACTGCAAGGGGAGGGGGAAAGGCTATCTTAATCAACTAACTTACCAAAACTAATTTCATGCAAAGCTTGGCTAAAGTAACTGTACTCTCAATGGTTCAACAGCATTTCTTACCATCAAGCCGCTTGCTGATCTGCTCCTTTGCAAGTCTGTTGGGCCAGCACTTTCTTACTGTTTCAGCAACTGAAGTTCTTTCATTTTTCTCCCCCGTGTTGGAATCAACATCCTTCAGATCTGGATTTTCCACATTAATGCTCTCAACATTTGTAGAGGTCTGCACTTCCTGTGATTTTTCTTCCATGCACCCTTTTGATTCTGATACATCTAAATCTTCGTTACTCTTAGTTGAATGGTCTAAAAGTGTAACAGTCACTAAAGAATCTGGTGGTGATGTTCTTTCTGGTGAACTTGAGTCTTCAGAAATATGAAGAGGTGTTGGTGGTAACTCTGATAAGTGAACCAATTCTTTTTGTGTTCGTGGAGGTTTTTCAGTAATTTCTGAAAGCTTTACAGGGTTACAGCAAAGTTTGGCATATTCACCACCTAGCCTATGACACAACTCATTAATTATGACATCACAGTCTCCAAGAAGCTCTACATCAAAATGCAGATGAGGCAGAGGTTCCCTGTTAATTAATATCTGAGGCACTTCATGGGGTATGGAACCTAAAAGCAGAGTGAAAAAAAAAAGTTATAAAAAAGGAGGGGAAGTAAGCTAACAAAACCACAACAAATGCACCATTAGAAACAAGGACCTGAGCCGGGCGTGGTGGCGCACGCTTGTAATCCCAGTACTTTGGGAGGCGAAGACCAGAGGATCCGGGCCTCAGCGCTCGCTTGCGTGCGCACTCTCTCTCTCTCTCCCTGTCTCTCTCTCTACTTAGTGAGGCCCTCCGCAACTTCGTGAGACCTGGTTTCAAAATAAAATATAAAAAATAGGGCGGGGGGCGTAGCGCGGAGGTAGAACGCCCCTGGGTTCAATCCCCGGTACCACAAAAAAAAAAAAAAAAAGAAAGAACAAGGACCTGAGCTCCAAATATAGGAAAGAAACCCTCTACACCAACACACCAAGCCGTTACATCTCATCAGTGCTGTCTCGTAAGCAGAGGACAGGTGAGCAGCACAGGCTCTGCTCCCGCCGGAGGGCCACTCGACCTCAACCTCCTTCTCTGTACAGAACAGGGATGATGATATTTTCCCACAAGGTTGAGGTAAGGATTAAATGAGTTAAAATGTTAAATGCATAGAAGAGTTGTACACAGGTGTTAGGTTACCATTGACTGAAGTAGCTCCTGATATAAAGATGAAAAGTCATACAAGTCTATTCTACACTATTACAAACTTATTTTTGCATTTTCAAAAATTGTCTTTGCCTATCACCAATACACTATTATATTACCCAAAGAAAACTTGTAAGAGGAAAGCTTCAAAGGGAGATAAAGCCTTTGAATTAGCTTTAAAAAGAAAAAAGCTGGCCTGTAGTTCCAGCTACTGGGGAGGCTAAGGCAGGAGGATCCCTTGAATCCAGGAGTTTGAGGACAGCCTGAGCAACACAGAAAGACTCCACCCTTAAAAGAAAAAAAACGGGCATGGGGGTGTAGCTCAGTGGTAGAGTGCCTGCTTGGCAAGCACAGGCCCCGGATTTGATCCCCACCACCATGCAAGAAAGAAAAGAAGGGAGAAAGGAAGGAAGAAAAGAAAGAAGGGCATATACATTAAATTTTTTTGTTTAATTACAAATCATCCTATATTCTACTTTAAAAGGATTTCACAGCTATTTAGAGAAGACTGAGTTAAGTGCTGAACCCACCAGATGTAGGCTACAGAATTGGAGTTTGGCTCCATGATCTTCTGTTTATGTAGAGAGTTAATTTTATTCTCTGATTAGGAGTCTGATACTGTCTGCTCTTGTCCTTCTCTCACCTTCAAAAGGACATTATCTGATGCAACTGAAAATCTCCATCTCATCTCCCTTGTTTCCTCATTAGAGGAGGGAAAAGGTGGTATGAAAATTTCCCATGAGCTGGGCGTGGTGGTGCATGCTTGCAATCCCAGTACTTGGGAGGCTGAGACAGGAGGATCGTAGGTTCGAGGCCAGCCTCAGCTACTTGTGAGGCTCTCCACAACTTAGTGAGACCCTGTTTCAAAATAAAGAATAAGCCGGGCGTGGTGGTGCACGCTTGTAATCCCAGTACTTTGGGAGGCAGAGACCGGAGGATCTGGGTTCGCCGCCAGCCTCAGCTCTCTCTCTCCTCCCTGTCTCTCTCCCTCTACCTAGTGAGGCCCTCCGCAACTTCGTGAGACCCGGTTTCAAAATAAAGTATAAAAAAATAGGGCCAGGGGTGTAGGGCGGAGGTAGAATGCCCCTGGGTTCAATCCCCAGTACCGCAAAAAATAAATTAAAATAAAATAAAGAATAAAAAAATCGGGCTGGGGGTGGAGCTCAGAGGTAGAATGCCCCTGGTTCAATCCCCTGTACCGCCAAAAAAAAAAAAAAATTTTTCCCATGAAAAAATAGGGACTTGAACTGCACAGAAGGTTTATTCGACATACAAATACAAACACCCTTGTGTTTACGTAAGCTAGAGCCATACGCCGCCACTACAGCATGGCATGCATGAGAGTTCTTCCTATGAGAAGGAACTAATCATTTTGAGTCCCCAGAGTACATGACTAGCTCTCTTTTCTTTTTCTTTTTTTTTTTTTTTGGTGTGGTACCGGGGATTGAACTCAGGGGCATTCTACCTCTGAGCAACACTCCCGGCCCTATTTTTACTTATTTATTTATTTTATTTTGAAACGGCCTAAGTTTTCTTTTATTTTGAAACAGTCTAGTTGCTGAGACTGGCTACAAACCTGCGATTCTCCTGTCTCAGCCTTCCAAGTACAGGGATTACGATGTGTGCCACCATATCTGGCTTACTAATGTAAAAAGCTATAGCCGGGCGTGGTGGCACACGCTTGTAATCCCAGTACTTTGGGAGGCGGAGACCGGAGGATCCAGGTTCGCGGCCACAGCCTCAGCCCGCGCGCGTGCGCACGCGCTCTCTGTCTCTCTCTCCCTGTCTCTCTCTACTTAGTGAGGCCCTCCGCAACTTCGTGAGACCCGGTCTCAAAATAAAGTATAAAAAATAGGGCCGGGGGTGTAGTGCGGAGGGAACGCCCCTGCATTCAACCCCCGGTACCGCAAAATAAATAAATAAAAGCCCGCCGTGGTGGTGCACGCTTGTAATCCCAGTACTTTGGGAGGCGGAGACCGGAGGATCCAGGTTCGCGGCCAGCCTCAGCTCTCTTGCTCTCTCTCTCCCTCTCTCTCTCTCTCCTTAGTGAGGCCCTCCGCAACTTCGTGAGACCCGGTTTCAAAATAAAGTATAAAAAATAGGGCCAGGGGTGTAGCGCGGAGGTAGAACGCCCCTGGGTTCAATCCCTGGTACCACAAAAAAATAAATAAATAAATAAATAAATAAAATAAAATAAAAATAAATAAATAAATAAATAAAAAGCTATACATATGAACTTACTGGGCCTGAAATCAATTTAAAAGATCAACAACTATAATCATATTAGGACACGGAATAAAGAATTTCACAAATTTAATTGATGCTAACCTCTGCCACGTTAAAAGCACATTCCATTTTGCCTTCATCTGGATTTCTCATATAAACTCGAATTAAAACTTAACATAATTTCCATCTTGACATCCCTCACCCCTACAAAATGTCATTTTCACCTATCTTCAAGAACAAGAATTATCACATGAAAAATAAAGCTTACCTCTTCACTACTCTCTCAACAGAAACAGTAAATCACGAGGGTCAACTATACAAATCCACAACTCATGGCATATGCAGAAATGTTTCCCCAAACCATCACCAACTTACTTGGAATTAGTGCTACTGGTCTTACTTTCAGGGAAGACCCAATAACAATAAGGAGATCGACTTCATCTTTGTCGTACTTCATGGCTCTGTGAAACTGTTCTGGTAAATTTTCACCAAAAAAGACAATCTCTGGTTTCATGATAGCAAGTGGTTCATCAGCTGGACACCTAGGACATCGAGGAACTACCTGCATGTTCCAGATTTTGGTTGAGATGAGGAAGTAAATTTAAGGTCCAAGTTAGAAGTAGTCAATATTTCCACATTTCCTAAGAAAGCATTTCAGAATTATCACAAAAAACAGAAAAGCTATGGATAAACAGCAGGGAAAACTGGACACAATCTAAATGTCAATTGACAGTGGCAGGTAGTTTGTTAATATATAATAAAACATACAATGCCACTGCACTATTATAGTACATTTGACATTAAAGAGTCCACTGTTAGCCGGGCGTGGTGGCGCACGCTTGTAATCCCAGTACTTGGGAGGCTGAGAGGAGGACTGCAGGTCCAAAGCTAGCCTCAGCAACTTACTGAGACCCTGTTTCAAAATAAAAACTAAGCTGGGCGTGGTGGCGCACGCTTGTAATCCCAGTACTTTGGGAGGCGGAGACCGGAGGATCCTGGTTCGCGGCCAGCCTCAGCTCTCTCTCTCTCTCTCTCTCTACTTAGTGAGGCCCTCCGCAACTTCGTGAGACCCGGTTTCAAAATAAAGTATAAAAAATAGGGCCAGGGGTGTAGCGCGGAGGTAGACCGCCCCTGGGTTCGATCCCTGTTACCGCAAAAAAAAAAAAAAAAAAAACCCTAAAAGGGCTGGGGGTGTAGCTCAGAGGTAGAATGCCCCCAAATTCAATCCCAGTACCAAAAAAAAAGAACCAAAAAACCCCACAAGAGTCCAGTGTCTATTAAGGTGGAGGGTGAAAGTGTATAACACAAAATAAGACTTGACCTACAAGTTTGTAAAGCTGGGTGTGGTGGTGCATGCCTGTAATCCCAGTACTTGGGAGGCTGAGACCGGAAGATCACAGGTTCAAGGACAGCCTCAGCAACTTAGCGAGATGGTTTCAAAGTAAAAAATAAAAAGGGTTCGGGGTGTAGCTCAGACATAGAATGCCCCTGGGTTCAATCCTTAGTACAAAAAAAGAAAAAAGAAAAAAAAAATCTTGTATTTCATTAGAATTCCTAATATATTAATATTTTCTTCCTGGATCTTTCTGTATCACAAAATTACTTCTGAGGGAAGAAGAATTTGGAGGCAAAAGAATAGGTCAGAGATGTGCACATTCCTAAATATGGGTGATAAATTACCTGATTAAAAATATCTCCTCGTACAACTTCACAGTCAACCTTGTATTTACAAATCAGGCAAGATGCTGTTGCAAAGGAACCTAGAAACAACCAACACACATATTCTTAGTGAAAGGATATTCGCTTCTGACATACCGCAAAGGTTATAAAGTTTGACAGCTGAGAAGCTAGAGACTGTAAAGGGTTCTGCATGAGAATTTAAGAGGACAAAAAAAAGAAAAAATATATACAAATATATATATGGAGAAAGTCCAATCCTCAACTGTAAGACATGGATTAAAATAAATTTTTTTTGTGTGTGTGGTCCCGGGGATTGAACCCAGGGGCGTTCTACCTCCGCGCTACGCCCCCGGCCCTATTTTTTTATACTTTATTTTGAAACCGGGTCTCACGAAGTTGCGGAGGGCCTCACTAAGTAGAGAGAGAGAGAGAGAGAGAGAGAGAGAGAGAGAGACAGCCAGCAAGAGAGCTGAGGCTGGCCCCAAACCCGGATCCTCCAGTCTCCGCCTCCCAAAGCACTGGGATTACAAGCGCGCGCCACCAGGCCCAGCTTGATTAAAATAAATTTAACTCCATCAGGACAAACAATCCAGAGTTGGGAGGTTTCCTTTTTTTTTTTTTTTGTGGTCCTGGGGATTGAACCCAGGGGCATTCTACCTCTAAGCTACACTCCTAGCCCTATTTTATTTGTATTTCAAAACAGGGTCTCACTAAGTCGCAGAGGGCATAAATGGCTGAGGCTGGCTGTGAACCTGCAATCCTCCTGTCTCAGCCTCCCAAGTACTGGGATTACAGCCATGTGCCACCATGTCTGGCTCCAATTTTATTACCTTAGCTCAGCAGTTGTGTTTTAGAAACTTTATAAATACATAAGAAAATGGCTGGTTCATAATTAGACTGAAAATCTTCTAAATTTCTGAATTCTGTACATCCGAGCTATATAATTCCTTTGGTTTCATAAACTACAGATGTCCTATTTCTTCGTACACAGCAAGTATTACTTTTCAAATCAAAAGACATTTAAAATAACTGATAACATCTTTTGAAATCAAAAGTACATTAATATTTGATGTTTTATACAATTAAGCATCAAGGCCAATATTTCTGGTTATCATATTTTTACATTCTACTTTTCTTAGGTTATCTACAAGTAATCAGATAACATGATTAAATAATAATGCTTAATATCTCATTATAAGGAGAACAGCCTGCTTTCTAATCTCCCCCCCTCCCCAAAAAATAAATTGCAGAATGCCATTTTGAAGTTTACTAACCATGACATTGAATTATCCTTTGGATTCCTGCAACCTGTTCCAAGGTATCTATATTCTGAGTATAATTGCGAAGTAGTTTTCCTTCTTTATCTGACAAGGCTATGAATTTGTGACAGAGAGATGGTTGGAATTGTCCAGGATATATTTCCTATATAATGCAAAAGATAGAAAAAAATTTACATTAATGAAGTATAACAGACATCCTGCTTATGTTTAACAAAAAACTACCAATGATAATCCCCCACATATACTTTTAAAAACAAATATATGAGCATTTTAAAGCATCTAGATAGATGTAACACACACCTAGAAAAAGGATTGTTGCTATAATATGTATAAAACTCAGCAATTAGTGAATTTGGCCCTTGAAGAAAAGGATAAAACTGACCCATAAACATCTCTAATAAATGTTAATAAATTGAATAATTCTGAAGTAATACAAACCTTAGGATATCTAATTTTTGTTGGCTGCAAATTCAGATTTTTAAGGAAAAAGGGGGAACGTTTACACTGAAATTATAAATACCAATGGTATGGTGACTTTAAAAAAACTAAAAAGTGTCTGTCAACATACGAATATTTAAAAATTTTTTTTGATTCATCATTCATTATAAATATCAACCTGTTGGAAGTTTAAAGCTAAAGTTTAATTCCTTACCAAAATTGTTTTCCTTCCACTGCACAGGCACATACTGGTATAGTATAGAGTTGCTCATGAATGCTGAGTTGCTGGATTTTGTGTGTGTGTTTTTCCCCCCAAATAATGCTTCAATGCTGTTTCTTCTTTAAAAACAAAGAATTCAGATATACACATGGCAAAAAGATCAGAGAAAAAGTATCAATTTTGGTCCTCCCAACTTTCGACAGTGTTTTTATTCAGTTTCATTTAGTAAGTGACTATGGCAAAGGAAGTTTCTTCTCTACTTTCTTCTTTAAAGTAGTAGTGCTATCATCTACTCACTTCCTTACCATTCATTACAAAGCTCTAACCCATCGTTAACACTAGCGAAAAAACTGGACACAACCGTATGTCCATCAATAGGGAATCGGTTGTATTCATATGGTACATCCATCATAGTGGAATATGCAGCCATTAAAAAGAATGAGGGAGATCTAGATGCGCTGACCAGGAGTATGGTCCATGACATACGTGAAAAACAGCAATCAGTCACCAGTGTGTATGATGTGTTTTTATTACTAGTAGAAAATGGAAATTATATAGATATGTCCATATAAACAAGTCAGGAAGACTACAAAAGTTGGTAAGTAGAGGGAACTTTCACTTCTGACATTACACAAAAGAGTTTTTTTTTTTTTTTTTTTTTGCGGTACGGGGATTGAACGCAGGGGCTTTCTACCTCCGAGCTACACCCCCAGCCCTATTTTTTATACTTTATTTTGAAACCGGGTCTCACTAAGTTGCAGAGGGCCTCACTAAGTAGCTGAGGCTGGCCACGAACCCGGATCCTCCGGTCTCAGCCTCCCACGTACTGGGATTACAAGCGCGCGCCACCACCACCACGCCCAGCTCACAAAAGAGTTTAATAATGAGATTAGAGATAATTTTTACCTATTTAATGTCTCAAATTTTAAAACTACTTTGCCACCCAAACAGAAAATACCTCCTAGGTAAAAACTTAATAAGGTAATCCCATGATAACCATGTACATGTTCGTATGCTGCTAAAAATCTATACAAGTCCCAAATTTTTGCCTTACTTTCAAATGTTTATCAAAAAAATTCATCAATTAACTCTTTGCAAAAATAAAAACAAAAAAATAAATGAGTGACTGCAATTTAAGAAATAAGACAGCTGGGTGCAGTGGCACACAGCCGTAATCCTGGTACTTGTGAGGCTGAGACAGGAGGATCACAGGTTCGAGGCCAGCCTCAGCAATCTAGTGAGACTATTTCAAAACGAAAAATTAAAAAAGGGCTTGGAGCGGGGCGTGGTGGCGCATGCTTGTAATCCCAGTACTTGGGAGGCTGAGACAGGAGGATCCGGGTTCGTGGCCAGCCTCAGCTACTTAGTGAGGACCTCCGCAACTTAGTGAGACCCTGTTTCAAAATAAAGAACAAAAATAGGGCTGGGGGTGGAGCTCAGAGGCAGAATGACCCTGGGTTCAAGCCCCAGTACTACAAAAAAATAAATAAATAAATAAAAATAAAAAAGGGCTTGGGGTGTAGCTCGGAGATAGAATACTCCTGGGTTCAATCCCCAGTTTTACACACACACACAAACACACACACACACACACACGAAGAAGTAGCAAGTGAAAAGCTAAATCAATGTTTCTAGGAAACTGAAAGCAACATTACATTTTGGAATACTACGGAATTGTGGACACCAGCCACTGTCTTCTACTCAGGATGCTTTGTTCTAGTACATTTACATTCAGGAAATTAAACACTTTTGTACCTTATTAAAGTTCCTTCTGAAAGTATCTTTTAGAGTTTTTTTTTTTGTGTGTGTGTGTGGTACTGGGAATTGAACCCA
Source organism: Glis glis (assembly GCA_004027185.1). Lineage (NCBI taxonomy): Eukaryota > Metazoa > Chordata > Mammalia > Rodentia > Gliridae > Glis > Glis glis. The sequence continues at coordinate 32,158 of PVJS01015351.1, forward strand.
GAGGCATTTTACCTTCAAGCTACACCCCCAGCCCTATTTTCTTTTTATTTTGAAACAAGGTCTCGCTAGGTTGATTCCAGTCTCACTACTTGCTGAGGCTGTCCTCGAACCTGTGATCCTCCTGTCTCAGCCTCCCAAGTACATGTGCCACCACACCTGGCTCTTTTAGAGTATTTTAACCAGTATTAGAGAGGCTAGGCAACAGATAAAATAGGGTCTCTAAAAGAGTAGGGAAAGTGACAATATCATACCCAACAGAGTAAGAAGGAATGACTAACTCCGGGGCACAGTCAGGCAACAAGAGGACTAAGACTATCTACCCTCCTTGAATTAACTACATATATCTTACCCACCATCCCCTTTTAAAGGAGGAAGTAAAAAACACAAAGATGTAGGGCTGGGGTGCCACTCAGTGGTAGAGCATTTGTCTAGCATCTGTGTGCCCCTGGGTTCCATCCCCAAGAATAAAAAAATAGATAATAATAATAATAATGATAATAATAATACAAGAAAAATGTACAAGAAAGATGTACAGAATGCTAGATTTAGCTCTACACTCTAGTTCCCCCTTCATGCCCAACCTGGAACACTTCAAGGTAACTAGCTTAGCCCTTTAAGTTATGAAACATTTCTAATATACGAGAACATAAATGATGAGTCTTAACTGTGTCAACTATCAAATATGAAGTGGAAAAGCGGGTGTGGTGGTGCACACCTGTAACCCCATACTTGGGAAGCTAAGACAGGAAGATCTCAGGTTTGAAGATAGCCTTAGCAAGTAGAGAGACTCTCATCAACTTAGCAAGACCCTGTTTCAAAATAAAATAAAAAAGGGTTGGGGTTATAGCTCAGTGATAGCTCGGAGGTAGAATGCCTCTGGGTTCAATCTCCAGTACCACAAAAAAAGCAAACAAATATGAGGTGGACTATATTTGAATTATTAAATTTAAATATAGTATTCAAACTAAGTAATATTTATAATTAGATATTATGAGAACAATTTTTTGTATATGTCGTGGTACTGGGGATTGAACCCAGAGGCATTCTACCTCCGAGCTACACCCCCAGTCCTTTTTGTTTTGAAACGGGGTCTCACTGGAAAAAAAAAGCCTGCTTCTTTTTTATAGTATGCCAACCCCTGTAGTAATCTAACGTAGGAGAATTTTCATTAGTGAAGCTTTAATAATGAACTTTTAGTATGCATCAGGTATAACACAAGCACTTACATTTCATATTTATTAGAATGCCACACACACGGCTAGTGACTGGGTTTTTACCTTTTTAAAAGGTTGTAAAGGAAAAAAAAAAACCAAGATACGACAGAGACCCTATGTGGCCCACAAAGCAGGTCACATATTTACTACCTGGCCCTTTGCAGGATGTTTTGTTGATCCTGCTCTAGACATATATACTCCCATTTTGCAGATGGAAAAAAACAAGCACATATAACTTGCCATTTTGGTTGTAGGAGACAGTAAGTAGCAGAGTTATTCAAACCTAGTCTTGATATGAAAGTCCAGCTCTTACTTTCCTGTTTTTTATCACTTGATCTCAAATTTTCTATTTTTCTTTTGGGATAGGCACCTTTTCTCTCAGGTACTGCAAACTAGTTAACTGAGCAAGACTAAATCTTATTATGCTTATCTTCATGGGGTTACTGGAGGCTTGAATTCCAGTAAGCCTAACATAAAACACTCTTCAAGAACATATAGTATTGCTTGTAATCCCAGTACTTGGGAGGCTGAGACAGGAGGATCACAGGTTCGAGGCCAGCCTCAGCTACTTAGTGAGGCCCTCCGCAACTTAGTGAGATTCTGTTTCAAAATAAAGAATAAAAATTAGGGCTGGGGGTGTAGCTCGGAGGTAGAATGCCCCTGGGTTCAATCCCCAGTACTGCGAAAAAAAAAAAAACTCTAATAATCATTTAAAGATTAATTACATTGTGGTAGAACTATAAAAAAGACTATTACACAGCCTTTTAAAAAAATGAAGTCTATGTTCAGTGCCATTATATGAAACAATTTCTAAGAATACTAAGTGTGAGGGGGGTGGGGGCAAGGTAGAAAACAGGATGTTTGATTCTGTTGGTAATTATTTTTGAAGTATTTATTAAAAAAACACACTGGGCCAGCAGTGTAGTTCAATGGGAGAGCACTCAGCTGGCATAGACAAGGCTCTGGGTTCGATCCACAGCTGCTAACCATGTATTGTGGAGATTTGTGGTTTTGGGGGAAGGAGGTGGCATATAGGGACGAACAAAATCAGCCTTCTCACACACATGTGACAGGGTATTTTATCCCAGCCTTTTCTGATAAGCAGTAAACGCAAAATGTATCAAGAAGCTTTAAAGAAAAAGTGAACTAGCAATTTCTCTATCAGGAATTTATCCTAAGAACATTCCAAGAAGGAAAATTGCAACAATACTATTTGTACATCAAAAATGTACATATCAGCCGGGCGTGGTGGCACATGCTTGTAATCCCAGTACTTGGGAGGCTGAGACGGGAGGATCCGGGTTCGCGGCCAGCCTCAGCTACTTAGTGAGACCCTCCGCAACCTCGTGAGACCCTGTTTCAAAAAAATAAAGAATAAAAAATAGGGCTGGGGGTGTAGCTCGGAGGTAGAATGCCCCTGGGTTCAATCTCCAGTACCGCAAAAAAAAAAAAAAAGGTATGTAAAGTCAATGAAGGTGAAACTGAATTGGGATTTATAAAATAATTTTTAAGCATTCTGTGAATGTTCCTTCCCTAATGTGATTAAAGCCCAAGAAAAGCTAGAGATGAAATGTGAACTGAATTTTTTTTGTGTGTTGTACTGGGGATTGAGCCCAGGGGCATTCTACCTCTGAGCGACAGACACCCCAAGCTATTTTATTTCTTATTTTGAAACAGGGTCTCACTAAATTGCAGTGGTCCTCGCTAAGTTTCTGAGGCTGGCTGCAAACCTGTGAAGTACTGGGATTACCACGTCTGACTGTGAACTGAATTACTGTGAACTGAATTTTTATGAACCTAATTCCAAAAATGTATATTCAATAAATTGTTATTTTACAGTGTGCAAGTATATACTAGGTTATGTAGTTATAAAGAGTTTTGTTTGGGGTGTTTTTTTTTTTGTGCTGCTAGGGATTGGAACCCAGGGCCAATTCTTGTATAAAAGAATTAAAAATGGTAACATATCTAAGCACACTGTAATACATTGGTGCTCAATGAGTTAGCAATTTCGCAGGGGACATCTGACCTGTATGTGGACACTTTTATAGTGGGGATGTTAATGGTATTTAGAGGGTGGAAATCAGGGATGCTGCTAAACATACTACAATGCACAGGAAAGCTCCCTACAGCAAAGAATCTTGATCCAGTCCAAAATGTCAGTAGTACTGAGTTTAAGAAACTACACTTGGCAAAGCAAATGCTAGCATACATAAGAGGTCCTGTGTTCAATCCCCAGAACCAAAAAAAGTGAAGACACTGTTCTAGTAACCTTTTTAGCACAATTCTCTATTTCCAATCTAAGTGAAAACTAAATTTCTTCCCAACAATTATATACAGCCCAGCATGGTGGCCCATGCCTGTAATCTAAGTACTTGGACGGCTGAGACAGGAGGGTTGCAGGTTCCAGGACAGCCTTAGCAAGTAGTGAGATGCTCATCAACCTAGCGAGACCCTGTTTCAAAATAAAAATAAAATAGGACTGGAGGTGTAACTCAGAGGTAGAATGCCTCTGGGTTCAATCCCCAGTACCACAAAAAAATAAATAAATAAATAAATAAAATAAAATAAAAAAATAGAAAGGACTGGGGTGTATAGCTTGGAGGTAGAATGCCCCTAAGTTCTATCCCCAGTACAAAAATAATAATAATTACATAGGCTTGATACATAATATAGAAATTCTCCCTCTCCTCCCAAAATATCTAACTTTCACCAATACTTCCTTTTTCCATGGATTTATATTAAATTCACTCTTGCTCATAACTAGCAAAACCATTTTAATGAGTATAGAGACTAGCAGAAGGTTAGGGCTAGGATGTAGCTCAGTGGTAGAGTGGTAGAGTGGTAGAGTGGTAGAGTGGTAGAGTGGTAGAGCTTTGCATCAGCAAAGCCTTAGGTTCCATTCCAAGAACCACCAAAAAAAAAAAAAAGAGAACTTCAGGTTGTTAGAATTTTATTCTTGGAATGTGTAAGGTTCTAGAAAAATATGTACATACCCCCCCATCCTCTGTTTTTTAGGCACTACCTTCATTCTTTGTTCTTGTTTCTCCTTAAGTCTTTCCCTAGTTACTAACTTTTGTTTATTTATTTATTTATTTATTTATTTATTTATTTATTTATTGCGGTAACGGGGATTGAACCCAGGGGCGTTCTACCTCCGTGCTACACCCCCAGCCCTATTTTTTATACTTTATTTTGAAACTGGGTCTCACGAAGTTGCGGAGGGCCTCACTAAGTAGAGAGAGAGAGAGAGAGAGAGAGAGAGAGAGAGAGAGAGAGAGAAGAGAGAGCGCGCGCGCTGAGGCTGGCCGCGAACCTGGATCCTCCGGTCTCCGCCTCCCAAAGTACTGGGATTACAAGCGTGCGCCACCACCAGCCCTAGTTACTAACTTTTAGACCCAAACTAACTAATATTGTCTCTCCTACCCATTATTATTTTTAAGTACTACTTCAGTAAGCAGAAGCTTTCTTCCTAATGGGAGAACTAAAGTACAAATAACTATATGTGAGTAGTAATTATGAAGGTCAGTTCTTTTTTTAATTTTTTTGTGCAACTAGAGATTGAACCCAGAGGTACTCTACCTCTGAGTTACACTCCCATCCCTTTTTTATTTTTGGAACAGGGTCTTGATAGATTGCTGAGGCTGGCCTCCAACCTGCGATCTTCCTGTCTCAGCCTCCCAAGTACTGAGATTATAGTCATGTGTCACACCACACCCAGCTTGAAAGTCAGTTTATAACATAAATGAAAATTCAAGCAATCAAGCAAAATTCAATTTATATAAACAAGATTAGAAAAACTACTTAGTACATATTTTTAATTTTATACACAGTGAAAAATGTTGACTTTTTCTCTAGTATAAAATCTGTTTATAGTGCTTCAGAACTACTTTAGCACATTTACAGTATGCTTTTTCTATTGTAATTCTTAATATTCAAAATTCATAATATTCTTTTTTTGGGGGGAGATACTGGGGATTGAACCCAGGGGCATTCTACCTCTGAGCTACACCCACATTCCTTTTTGTTTTTTATTCTGAAACAGGGTCTCTCTAAGTTGCAGAAGGCCTTGCTAAGTTGCTGAAGCTGACTTCAAACCTGTGATCCTCCTGTTTCAGCCTCCCAAGTACATGGATTACAGGCAGGCGACACCATGGCTCTGTAATTCATATATTCTATTTTCCTTTATACACAGTCTAGAATTCAATTAAATTTATAAAGTTCTTAGAATTTGTCTTTATCGGGGTAATTATGAATTACTTCTAGGTTTTTACATGTCAAAGTTAGTCTGAGCTAAAAATGCATACCCAATTTGTACATTGGATAGTTTATAATCCTTCTCACCTTGCTATTTCTATTCTCAGTTACCACATTTTTTTCTTTTTATTTTATTATATTTTTTGCAGTACTGGGGATTGAACCCAGGGGCATTCTACCTCCTAACTACACACCCAGCCCTATTTTTTATTCTTTATTTTGAAACAGGGTTTCACTAAGTTGTGGAGGCCTAAGTAGCTGAGGCTGGCCACGAACCCGGATCCTCCAATCTCAGCCTCCCAAGTACTGGGATTACAAGCGTGTGTCACCATGCCCGGCTTTCTTTTATTTTTGTTTGTTCATTTTTAAGAGATATGGTCTTGCTAAACTGCCCATGCGGCCTGGAACTCCTGGGCTCGAGCCATCCTTCTGCTATAGCCTCCAGAGTATTTAGGAAGGTGCCGCCCCACTTGGTTTGGTAACATTTTTCTCAAGTGTCAGGCTACCACTTTGAAAAAAATATATATAAAAATTTGCTATTTAAAAGAATAACTCCTGCACCGGGCGTGGTGGTGCATGCTTGTAATCCCAGTACTTTGGGAGGCGGGTCTCGCGGCCAGCCTCAGCTCTCTCGCTCTCTCTCTCTCTCTCTCTCTCTCGCTCTCTCTACTTAGTGAGGCCCTCCACAACTTCATGAGACCCGGTTTCAAAATAAAGTATAAAAAAAATAGGGCCGGGGGCGTAGCGCGGAAGTAGAAAGCCCCGCGTTCAATCCCTGGTACCGCAAAAAAAAAAAAAAAGAATAACTCCTGCCAGGTGTGGTGGCGCACGCTTGTAATCCCAGTACTTGGGAGGCAGAGACTGGAGGATCCGGGTTCGCAGCCAGCCTCAGCTACTCAGTGAGGCCCTCCACAACTTCGTGAGACCCAGTTTCAAAATAAAGTACAAAAAATAGGGCCGGGGGAGTAGCTCGGAGGTAGAACGCCCCTGGGTTCAATCCCTGGTACTGCAAAAATAAATAAATAAATAAATAAATAAATAAATATAAAATAAAAGAATAACTCTTAGCTGGGTGTGGTGGCGTACTCCTGTAATCCCAGTACTTAGGAGGCTGAGACAGGAGGATACCAGGTTCAAGGTCAGCCCCTGCAACTTAATGACAGCCTGTTTCAAAATAAAAAAATAAAAAGGGCTGGGGGTGTAGCTCAGAGGTAGAATGCCTCTGAGTTCAATCCCTAGTATCAGAAAAAAATAAATAAGAGAATAACTCTTAATTTTAAATTTTTTTTTTTTGCGGTACCGGGGATTGAACGCAGGGGCGTTCTACCTCCGCGCTACACCCCCGGCTCTATTTTTTTATGCTTTATTTTGAAACCGGGTCTCACGAAGTTGCAGAGGGCCTCACTAGG
>PVJS01015352.1:0-39023 GCA_004027185.1 Glis glis
GGCCGGGCGTGGTGGCGCACGCTTGTAATCCCAGTACTTTGGGAGGCGGAGACCGGAGGATCCGGGTTCGCAGCCAGCCTCAGCTCGCGCGTGCTCGCAAGCGAGTGTTCTCTCTCCTTCCCTCCCTCCCTGTCTCTCTCTCTCTCTCTCTCTCTCTCTCTCTCTACTTAGTGAGGTCCTCCGCAACTTTGTGAGACACGGTTTCAAAATAAAGTATAAAAAATAGGGCCGGGGGCGTAGCGCGGAGGTAGAACGCCCCTGCGTTCCATCCCCGGTACCACAAAAAAAAAAAAATAAATAAAAAAAATAAAAGAAAAAGTGTAAACATCACCACCATTGATCCACAGAACTCTTTTCATCCTGTAGAACTGAAATTCTATACCCATTAAATAATGAATCTCTATTCCCTTCTCCCCACAGTCTCTGGAAACCACCTTTAAGTACCTCATAGAATCATACAGTATTTATCTTTTTTGTGACTGGCTTATTTCACTTAGCATAATTTCCTCAAGGTTCACCCATGTTGCAGCACATGCCATATTTCCCTTTATAAAGGCTGAATAATATTATGTTGTATGTATAAGCCACATTTCACTTATTCATTCATCTGCCAATGGACATTTGGCTTGCTTCCATGTTTTACCTATTCTAAATAATGCTGTTATGAATATGGGCATACAAACATCCCTTCAAAAGCCACTTTCAATGCTTTTGGACATATATCCAGAAGTAGGATTGCCATATTATATGTAATTCTATTCTTACTGCTTTGAGGAACAGCCTTTCTGCTTTCCAGAGCAGCTATACCACTTTACATGCTCACCGACACAAGGGTTCTAGGTTCTCCACATCTTTGCCAACATTTATTATTTTCTGTTTTTTTGTTTTTAGTTATTTTTCATAGTAGCCATCTCTGGACCTCTCAATAGTCTGAGAGATTTTCACTCAGCTAGAAACAAAGAAAAAGATTCTATATAGAAAAGCAGAGGGCTTACTTGTTTGCATAGTTCAGGCAGATAAATGAATATCATTATAAGGTTTATTTTTCTGCACCCCCGATTCTAAATCTTACAGAAATGTTGAAGGCACAGTGTATAGATTCAAATTTTACAAATGGCATTAACCTGGTGATTGTGTTGCTGATTATTTTGTAGAAATGTACCAGTAAGACCCATCGCTATAATTCAGGAAATTCTTAGAAGACACTGTGTGGGAATATTTTATAAGGGGAGATCATGATGAAACCCTCCAGTGGCACTATTTGACTATATCAAATTTCCTATTTACTATGGTCCAAGGACATGGAAATAAAACAAAGACTTAATTAGTCTTTAGCACTACAAAGTATAGATTATTGAAGAAGCAGCTGCTAATATAAATGTGGTCCAAATTCTTAAACAAATTTGACAAGAATCTCTGCATAGCATCTAATAGCTGATGTTTATAGCGGCTGTACAGTAGTAATTTGTGATTTCAAAACCACATAGCTGCTGGGCGTGGTGGCCTACATCTTGTAATCCCAGTACTTGGGAAGCTGAGACAGGAGGATTGCAGGTTTGAGGTCAGCCTCAGCAATTTATGGAGACCTCAGCAACTTAGCGAGACACTATTTCAAAATAAAAAATAAAAAGGACTGGGGCTCTAGCTCAGAGGTAGAATGCCCCTGGGTTCTATCCCCAGTACTCCAAAACAAGCAAACAATAACAACAACAAAAGCCCAAAACAAAACAAAAACCAAACCAAACCAAACAAGCAAAAAACACAAAATCACATGGCATCATTTCTTTAGAAGGAAATCCATCAGAGGTTAATGTCAGCTGACAGCAGGTGGCCAACTTCATGATCATATAATACATAATCAATTGCCAACATCTCTACAGTGTAACCAGGGTTCAGTACTTCTCTTCCACCACTGTTATTTTCTTGGCCCAGCCCAAGACCATCACTTGCCTACATTATTGCAATAGCTTGAATTGCTTTTTCTATTTACACCTTTGCTTCCCTACTTAAGTCTTATCATGGTTTTGCTTAAAACCATCCAATGGTTCCTCCTCTATGTCTTAAATTTATGAATGACTTGGTTCTCATAGGGAGGTCTACAATGACATTCATGATCTGGCCCCTTATTGCCTCCTTATTCCCTAGTCCTTTCTCCTTAATTTTATTTAATTATTTTTGTTCTAGCTTATTTGTCTTCTTGTTTTCTGAAACACACTGAAAGTTGCCTTAGCTAAAACATTATTCCCCCAGATAACTGTGTGGCTTACCTCTTAAGTCTTCCAAGTCTTTGCTTAACAAATCTTATTGCCTCCTTTAAAAGTACAACAGACTCTTCCATACAATATTTTGCCTTCTCCCTTACCCTGATCAATTCTTTTTCTAAGACACTTACCACATTCTGACTTGCTTTAAAATTTAATTGGAATATGCATTATTTATTTATATCATTGTCTCACCACATCAATAGAACTAAGCTCCATAAAGACAGGGATTCTTTATTTTTTTTCCCTCCACTAATATAGTGCCTGACACCTAGGAAGATGCTCAATAGATACTTATCATTCACAGAGCAAACAAGCTCAGTAGCTTAGCTATTGTTAGCATATCTGGATCAGAAGAACTCACTCTGTGGTGGTATTGTAACAGCAATGGTTTCTATACACATGGCTCTCAGGTGCAGTTGTGGTCTTATGAGTAATTAGTTGAGGCACCTCAACACTATTTTTTCATGAGGCACTTTGCAAAGTTACCAACTTCTTTTGGAACTGGAATAACTTATCTACTGAAGTTGGGAATGTTGTGAGTGAGCTCTGTCTACCCTTCAAGAGAATTTTCCATTATTCATTTTAAGGAGATGGTCCACAAAGCCTTTTGGGAAGGAGCAGGTTCAAATGATTATGACTCAGTGTCAAAACATCCATAACATTTTCCAATGACTGGAAGATATGGGTTATCTATAGATACCCCAGGTTCCAAAGACTGCAAAAATACTATAACCATCAGTTTCAACAACTGCAAAAATTCAAGTTTTACCCTTAGAAAATTGCCTACATAATTTGGATATATATAATGAAACATTGCCCAGTCCAGATATACATATGGCTATGATAATTCTTTTATATGTCAGTTTGGTTAGGCTATCATCTCTAGTTATGTAACCAAACACTAATCTAGGGGTTGCTGTGAAGATATTTTGTAGATGTGATTAAAGTCCATAATCAGTTGTCTTTAGTTAAGGGAGATTATCCTAGATAATATGAACAGGCCTGTTTCAATTAGTTCAAAGACCTTAAGAACAGGGCTGAGTCTTCTCTGATGGAAGAATCCCTGCCTACGCAAAGCAGCTTCTGTGAATGCTGAAGAGTTCAAACCTACCCTTCCCCGTGGCCTGTCCTACAGATTTCAGACGAGCCCAGCCAGCTCCACAATTCTGCAAACCACTTCCTGGCAATAAATCTCCCAATGTGTATCTTCTACTGCCTCTGCTTCTTTGACAAACCCTGACTGATATAGTTGCTGAAGTCTCAGGGTGGCATAAAACTTAGTGGAGATCATAAGGACACACATAGCACATTACAAACTTAATATAACTCTGAAGCAAATCCACCACTTAGACTGAAGTGGAAATTGGAGAAATAAATGTAAGTTGGAGAATCTTTACAAACATGCTCTTGAGCACGTTTTGTACAGTTGGTTTTTATGATGGTTTATGAATATTTAATAATCATCAGTTATCTTCACTTGGAATTTTTATTTCCATAGGATCATTTCTAAATCACACACACACACACACACACACACACACACACATACACATGACATATGTATGTGTGTGTATAATATTTACATCATGAGATAAAACACTTTCATTTTCCTAGTAGAATGTAAGTAATATGATGGAAGGCAGGTTTTAGATTTTTTCTAATGTACTCACAGATGTATTATCAATACCTATATCAGTAAGTGATCGATGATATTTGTTAAGCAAATAAGTTAGTTACACTTTTACAGCAAAAAGAACCTTCCAGAGACTTCTTAGATTTCTAAATGAATGCCACTGGATGCTTATGGATGTGTGTGTATCTTTTCTCTGCCTGAAATGATACACAATAAATCTCCCAATGTGTATCTTCTTATCATATTCATAAGTTTACACTGTTAAGAATAAAGACTGTCAAATTTTTGGTTACTTAATTTCTAATCACGTTCTATTCATGATTCCTAAAAGAAACAACCCGTGTCAAACTACTTTATTAACTGATGGTCAAGGCATTGATGATCTTATCGGTTACCATATCAAATAAAGGTGTTTTAGGTACTAAAATCAAGAGCAAAAAAGGCATTTCCTAATGCATCAAAAGCATCTGAGCTAATGAATTTTTGAAAGTAAAATTTGTGTCTTTTGTTTATTCTTAACCATTTCTGACTTAAAACAATTTCAGAAAGTGCAAAACAGCACAAGAGCGGTATATAGGATTTAACATGCTATCTACTCTATTAAAAACAGATTTGTATAAGACACATACTGTATCTTTGTCATAAAATCGATGGCACTGCTCCTGTCTTTTAAATTCCCATGAGTTTTATCTCATAACACTTGCCATGACTGTTATCATTTTGGGGAAACCCTCTTCACATTAATTATGGAACTGTGCAGGAGCTTTCTAATAGGGCATTTTGCCTCTGATCTGTCCTGACTAATAATTTCTCTTTACATCACTGCTTTATCAATTCCTTTCCTTAAAAAACAAAACTAAAACAAGAAGACTTCCACTTGTCACAACTTTGCTGCAGACCTTACAGTGACTACTCATTTTCTACTAATGTCATCTGAAGATGCTGATCTGGTTTAAAAAAAAAAGATGTTTTAAGAACATGGACTCAAAAATCAGAATGCTTGTGTCTGAATTTTGATTTTGAGGTTCAATAGCAGTATGAGTCAGGCAAGTTATTGTAACACATTGTTCTTCATCACCCTCATCTGTAACATGGAGACAGTAATATTGTCCACTTCCTGGGACTGGTGATGTGGATTCAGTGAGCTAATACATGAGAAGAATTTAGAACAGTGCCTGTCAGATGGTGACTGCTAAATACATTTTAGCCCTTGTCATCATCACTGTTATAATAATTATTTTTAACTTGTACCACATGTTGGTCAAGCAGAACTTGCTATTTTGGAGAATGTGTTCTTTAATATAGATCCAGGAAATGTGCACAGCTAGGAAAGAGAAATTGGACTTAGCAGCATCGTTCCTCAGATTTGCTGGCACAACTGTATTGGCCTGTGTGATTTGGTTAACAGCACTTCCAGAGAAGAGCCAACGCAGACAATTTACCTAATCAGAGGAAACATTTGGCTTTAATCATTACTCTACCTTACAAAATAGTTTGATGCTGAGTCATGCCCTTTTGTTTTATATAATAAATGCTGTTTCTTCTGGAGGGATTATTGTTGTTCTCAGAAATAAGAGAGGGGTTTTTCAAACATAAAGGTGGAAATATCATAAATTCAAAACTAACTTTGGCAGAAACTCCTTTGCTTTATGAAAATAACCTTCAAATAAACACAGTAAACTGCATAACCATTTTTATCTCTCCTCCATTAAACCTTAATACCATTGAGCTGATCGATTTATTTTACTATTTCCAAAAACTCCTGTGCTAACTTCTGCCTCTACTATTTTGCTCATGCTACTCTTCCTTTGTATAAGTCTTTCTTTAGCATTTAGAGGTGAAAGTCATGTTCTGCGCATCCTAAACTCTTCAATATCTCTAGCTACTGTCAATCTCTCCAATGATGATGATTTGTTCATTTATTTATTTCACTAATCTTGACTCAGTTTGCCTTATGCTTGAGGCACTCTGCTAGGAGCTGAGGAGAAGGAAAATGCATTGTCATTACCTAAACAATTAAAGAAAGATGTGATGAATGTATTCTAGAGGAATCTCAAAGAAGACAGCGGGTGAAGAAAGCCACTCTGTGGAATAAAGCTGAGATTTCAAGAATGAAGATGAGTTAGTTAAGCAAAGCCATAGGGTTAAAGGGGATGAGGATGTTTGCAGCAATGAAGTGTGATTTACGTAGAGACAAGAAATGTCGCAGAGTCCCAGATGAGAAGGAGAATGGGGTTTTTGAAGAAATGAAAGAAGACTAGTATAGCTGTTGTCTAGGTAACCAAGTACAGAATTGGAGTATTAATGGTTTGCATTCCATAAAGAGTAGTCACTGCCAAGAATTTGAACTCAAGACGTGACATTTAATAGTATTAAATGCTTATCTTATTATATTGATTGACTACCTTAGCTTTATAGTTCCCATAAATTCATACAGATGCCATACAAAGATTCTAAAGTAGAAGTGTAGAGATCTTACCATTTTATTTCTTTAGTTTGCCTCGTGGGCACATTGCAGATAATCAGAAACAACTTGTTGAGATTCCTCTACAGGATTTCATTTTAATCTTAATGAGCCTTTCTTGTTTTAATTGTAGAAATGAACACACATATACCAGGGTTTTAATATTACAAAAATAGAAATTTTCAAATGATATCCAGATACCCAAGCAATTACTTGAACTGCTTGATTTAAATGCAAAGGATAACCCTCTTCCATGACTAAAATTTTAAAGAATTGAAATCTGAAGTAAAATCCTGTGACTCAAGCATTATAATCAGATACCTTAGGGCTGGCAAATTTGGTAAGTACTTAACCATGAAATAAAACCATGTCATAAAAACGGTTCAGCTTTGGCGTGAGAAGGTTAGGATCAGAGAGAATGTTAGGAAGGGCTGGTGAGAAAAAACAATCTAAGCCCATATTATTATCATCTCTATTCAAAATTTCTCAAGTTCTAGAAGTCTGATAGTAAAAAGCATAATAAGCAGAAAATGTCACCAATTTGGAGATGGAGTATCCAAAAATAAGAAGAGGGCCTATAAAACTCTGAACCTAAAGGGAAAAATTATACAAGCATTTGAACATTGACATTCTTCAGAGTTTTAACTTAAAAAAACATAAATAAAAGATTAATAAACACCAAAATGCAAATATTTAGTCAAAGAGAGAGACAGAGGGACAGAGAGAGAGAGAGAGACAGACAGACAGACAGATAGACAGAGAGAGACACTCTGAGAACTAGAGCACAAGCTTTGTTTTTTAATAAGGAAACAGTAAGTGCAAAGCCTGCATCTTATCTATCTGCATGTCCTGGAGTTCAGCTCCTTCATAAAACATTCTCACTAGACAGATTAGCGTTCAGGGCCATTGTGCCAATCAAGAATAAAGGGGCAAATGGAACCTTCAAGCTTTCATTTCAGGGCCTCATTTACCTACTAATTACTGATGAAATCATTATAAGGTCTCCATCAGTTAACACACCACTCATTTCTGTGAACACATGAATGCTGTCAGAGGCCAGGGTGTGCTATTTAGGCTGCTATTTATCAGCAAATTTAAATGTGTTTCCAGTTCAGTTAGCAATCAAAGGTCACTCTTTGCTTCTTAAATTAATCTAAGCAAAGTAAACACGCCAACATCAATCCATATAATCCATCCATGTGTCCCATTACCTAGGTGTAATTGTATTTTTATATATTTGGCATTTAAACTAGGAGATATGAAATGTTCAGATGGCCTTGCCCTTAAATTTAAAACTAGTATCCTTTTTGTGTAAGGAGTGAATTCAACTTCCTTTCCCTGTTTAAACTAAGTTGGAAAATTTAAACTAGATGTACTTTTATGTACTTAGATGTACTAGATGTACTAGATGTACATTTAAACTAGATGTACTTCAAATCTATTTTAGAGGTAAAAAATGTTGCCTCGCCCATCCTTTTGGACACAGATGTTATTATTACCAGTGAACTTAACAAGTTATTTCTTCCTCAGGAATTAATGCATATTAAACAAGTCTGTTCATAAGGGGCCAAAGGAGGCTACAGGACAAATAAGTTAGAAAGTAAATAGAGTTGACTCTTCAACAACTTGATTTGCATATCAGATATTTGCATCAGGATGAAATAACTTATTTTCATTCTTGTGCTCATGTCTTTTAACCAGATCAATTTACTTTATACATAACTTTCCTTCATTTACAAAAGATTTTCTTATGGTTCATATCATGTAGTTGAGTGTTGAATCCAAATTTACTGGTTTTCAAGAGATAACTGATACATTTTCAAGGCTTTTGTGAGCCAGTTGTAAAACAAATCCACTATTCAAAATCAAATTACATAAATGGTGATTAAAGACTATAATTCATCATTTCCTAATTATTTTACTATATTTTTGCTAATATCTATGTCCTTGACATTAATTACGTGTATTTTATCTATATGGTAGAAGCATCATATAATATAGTTTCTAAGCATCTCTTCTCAGGTTTACAATTGGTCATATCTTATTAGTAGCCAGAGTGCAAGCCTTTGTGCCATGGAAATTGAGAAAAAACCCTTCAAATCATGGCTTGGTATATTGTTTTATTGATTCTCTAGACTTAAGAAAGTGATGACAAAAATGTTGACAGCACAGATTAAATCTAAAGTTGTGTCATCTAAGTAGCCTTTATATCATGAATAGTATGCACACACACACACGCGCGCACACACACACACACACACACACACACACACATACACACAGGTAAAAAATTCTCCCATATGAAAAAACGATTAATTATTTCAACAAAAAGTCATTCACATTATTGATGAGTAAGTAAAATTCTGACATGCATTCTTATTGTTAGACATTTTTTGTTGTTGCTGGGGATTGAATATAGGGCCTCATGTATGCTAAGCACATGCTCTGATACTGCACTACACCCCCCAGCTATTATTACACCTTTGTTTTACATGTTCTTATAAAGGAAAATATCAACCAATATTCATGTGAGAACTAGAAATGCAACTATAGGGTCTGGGTACAAAAGTCATGGAAAAGTAAATATATATACATATATATATAGTCAAGAAATCAATTGACTATATGAAATCAACAACAAAAATCATGGTATATAATATTATTTGTAATATTATTTGTAATATATATCCTTATATTATTATTATACTAATCACACATACATCTTGATATTTGTATTGTACTAAGCAACATACACACACATTTTCCCTTTGCGGAGTCCATTACAACCATATCACAGCTTTTATAGATATAAAAATATTATAAAGCATCATGTAAATTAAAATTATATTATAAAGTAAAATAAAGGGAGAGGTATACAAATGGAGGTAAAAATGAAACTTTTTAACAATAACAACAGCTATAACAAAAATGATCACAGCCTACTCAATTTTTATGGGCAGTTTATACTTGCTCTGTTTTCCAGTAACTACTTTGATAAACAAGACCCAGTGTATTACTAATTCACAACATTTACTAGATGTAAGCATATTGATTACTTAAGATAAACTATTTGACCCTATCTATGCTTGTAGAATCTGGAATCAAATTCTAATCATTGCAGATTATTACGAATGACTACAAAAGTATACAAACGAATAAACAAACTCAAAGAAATAACCACCTTCTACTGCTAAAAGTAAAACATCTTTATTTTCTTAACTAAATTCCTAAAATCTTCTGTCCCAAAGTGGTACCCGCCTGTAATCCCAGTACTTGGAAGGGACAGGAGGATGACAGTTTCCAGGTCAGTGTGCACTAACATAGGGAGACCCTGTTTCAAAATAAAAGATAAAAAGGGCTGTGGGTGAAGCTCAGTGGTAGAATACCCCTTGGTTCATTAAGCAGTACCACAGGAAAAAAAGAAAAACAAAAAACAAAACAAACTTTTGTCCCTTTTTTTTTTTTACACTTATTGGTACTCTCTGGAGCGATGTCTCTGGAAAGGGGCTCTTCCTGGACCTTCTATGTAAGTAAGAAAAAACCTTGCTTGCTTAACAAGGGGGAATTGATTTCAAAGTTTGCTAAGGGTGGATTGATCACACACTATTTTTATTTTGTTAATTTGAAGCAATCCCAGAAACTTCTTTTATACTTATATTAAAATAGAAGTAGCAAACTGCATTCTTCCTAATTATAAACATGTATCCCATTATTTTCATTTGTAAATCCTGAACTATCTTCATTCTACTTTATTTATTTATTTATTTTTGCAGTACCGGGAATTGAACGCAGGGGCGTTCTACCTCCGCGCTACGCCCCCGGCCCTATTTTTTAGACTTTATTTTGAAACCGGGTCTCACGAAGTTGCGGAGGGCCTCACTAAGTAGAGAGAGAGAGAGAGAGAGAGAGAGACAGGGAGGGAGAGAGAGAGAGAGCACTCGCGCGTGTGTGCCCGAGCTGAGGCTGGCCGCGAACCCAGATCCTCCGGTCTCTGCCTCCCAAAGTACTGGGATTACAAGCGTGCGCCACCACGCCCGGCTCTTTTCTACTTTATATACCTTATGAATTGTGTTACTGATTACACTGAACTGGTCAGCATTTCTAGGATATGGCATATATTTAAATATGTTTTCTTTTGCTTATGATATTTACTTTTTTAATCTAAAGTACCTTTCTATTCTTATTTTCAATCAAAAAATTCTACTTACTCTTTAGGACTCACACCTAAATGCTAACTCTTGATCCTGCAGAGCAGAATTAATACCTTTTTCTTCTCTGATCCTTAAAGATATTTCTAACATATCTATTTTTAAATGTGTCGTTAAGCTCCCTATTTCAACTGTGTTCATATCTGCCTCTTCCAAACTGATGGCTTTTGAGGTTAGGCCTGTGCCTCTGGATCTAGCACTAAGGGTAGGAGCAGTGGCCAGGTATGTTGTGCACACCTGTAATCCCAGTGTGCTGGGATTGGGAGGCTGAGACAGGAGGATTGTGGGTTAGAAGCCAGGCTCAGCAACCTAGTGAGGCCCTCAGAAGCACAGTGAGACCTTGTTTCAAAATGAAAAATAAAAGAGGACTGGCAGTGTAGCTCAGAGATAGAATGCCTCTAGGCTCAATCTCCAGTACCATTAAAAAAAAGTAGGAAAATGCCTTGCAGGGATTTGGTACTCAAAAGAATGCCAATTGCACATCAAAAGATTGATGAAGATAATCACTACCTGTAAAATACCTTGCATTTTTCATAGCCTATAATTAATAGCCAATTTATAATGGAATAAAAAAGAGCAACACTTGGGTTCATCTTCCTCCGAATGATGATGAGTAGCAAACACATTGTTAATAATCAGATTTAAGAAAGCTTACTTCTCAATGTAATAGCAAAACTGAATTTTATGTAGAATTTTTAACTACTCATTTTTTTTAAAACTACATTCCCAGTATGGGGCTAGATATTAATAATAAGACGCTAAAACCAGGATAGAAAATGGCAATTTTCCATTCATTAGGTAAAGAAAAAAACTAAGCACCATTTATATTTTTTCATTTAATCTGTTATTGATTAGTAATGTTAATTTTTTATTTTAAAGGGAAAATGTGTTTCAGGTAATATTGATTTACCATTAGTGGGATGTTTTATTTTAGGCTCTCTCTTATACCCAATAGAAACACCAATGGGTTTAGACATTCTTATTTCTCAAAGAAATAATAAAACTACTATAGCATTTATTGATAATTTTATACTCACTTGCACATTTTTACATTATTTTAATCTAACATTCAGTTATAGTAATTCTGTTATTGATTGAAGTTATTTATTTTATATAGTTCATGTGCTTATTAGATCAAGTCGACTATTTTACCTATATTATTGCTTTTCCTTCTCTTCAAATACTAGAAAACTTCTCTTGAGCCATGTGTGGTGGTGCACGCTTGTAATCCCAGTACTTTGGGAGGTGGAGACTGGAGGATCCGGGTTCACGGCCAGCCTCAGCTCGAGCACGCTCTCTCTCTCTCTTTCTCTCTCTCTCCCTATCTCTCTCTCTCTCCCTGTCTCTCTCTCTCTCTCTCTCCCTCTACTTAGTGAGGCCCTCCGCAACTTCGTGAGACCCGGTTTAAAAATAAAGTATAAAAAAATAGGGCCGGGGGCGTAGCGTGGAGGTAGAACGCCCCTGGGTTCAATCCCTGGTACCGCAAAAAAAAAAAAAAAGAAAACTTCTCTTGAATTTAACTGGGCTACATAGCCCACAAACTTAAGCTAACACTGCTTAAATGCTTTATTATTACAAAGGATTACTGGCTCACAGTAATACTCAGAAAAAGTTATCCTACAAGCGACACAATAGAAATTCTATCCTATGACTGAAAATATTCTTCTATGACATACTTTTCATATCTGACCATGTGACAAGAATGATTTTCACTATGATGAATGAAGACAATCACTAACTTTATGAGCATTATTGACATAGGGTTCTTAGTCCTCTCATTCTTATTTGCCTTACAAAACCACAGATGTAATGTTACAGTACTAAGTACATGCTGTATGAATTGTATAACTCCATTTTTTTAAAAAGATGACAATTTTACAAAATAATAAACAAAGGAAGGTCTGGCAATGTTCTGCTTATCTTCTTCTTTCTCTTCCACCTTTGATTCAGCCCCTTGAGGACTACGGTAATCCACTGGCTGCCCTGGGGTAAGGGTCATTCTGGTTTATATCTAAACAGTGAAAAAATGACCTGAACCAGATATCTAAGCCCAGGGGACCTCTGGCTGCCTGAAGTCTTCCAGGCTATGAGGTTGTCAAGAAAGTTCCTGAACTTCAAGAGGGTGTTCCAATGACATACTTTTGCAAGGCATACCTACCTTCTGCCGAAATGTTCCCCATTGCATATTTATTTCACTTTTATATCCAAAGATAAAGCTATAGTAAGTGTCTTCTCTCCCTGGGTAAGGTCCCAACCTAAAAGTAAAGTTATTCCTTTTGTCCAACTTTCTAAATAATATTAAGAAACAGCTATTGTGTAATTTTTGTCATCAAAATTATTTATGCTAGCAATTCCTGCCTATGAATTATTTAGAATAATTTGTAGGCTTAGGCATATTTGAAAGCTATGGTTTTAACCAGTATTTTCTTCCTTTCAATATAGAATGCTACAATATCTATTTTATGATTCATCTAAAACTGATATTTCATTTTCCGCAAATATAATTAAAAATCTTGTCACTAGTAAATGTAAACCTCATGTTCTATAAAACATATTCAGCTATTATGGTGTGTGTGTGTGTGTGTGTGTGTGTGTGTGTGTGTGTGTGTGTGTGATACTATGTGGCATTCTACCTCTGAGCCACACCGCCAGCCCTATTTTATTTTTTATTTTGAAACAGGGTCTTGCTAAGTTGCTGAGGGTCTCACTCAGTTGCCGAGGCTGGCCTTGAATCTGCAATCCTCCTGTCTTAGCCTCCTAAGTACTGGAATTACAGGCATGGGCCACCACACATGGCTTATAAAACACTATCTTATAGTGCATCTTATTACTTATCTAGTTAGTTAATACATTGTTTCTGTTGCAATACAAAATAAGGTTAAAAATCTATTTTTGGTGAGAAAATAGAAGAGTCAATTTAAAAATTTTTGAATAAGATTTTTATCAGATTTTGAATGTTTTCAGATGTACTTAGTTGTCCAAAAGTTCAGTTTTTCTATAAAATTTTAAATTTCCCATTGCAACCTTCTTTAGACAGGTCACTGAACTGAAAAGGGAAGCGTAGATTCTCCTTTGAAACCATGCAAATAATAAACTTAGGTGTCAATGACAGTAAAAAAGCAAGACCGTGTCCACTAAAATGAGATACACGTTTAACCTCTCTTGGAATAGTTAGGCCTGGCTCTCCTATTGATCTTTATTAGTTGCTTGCAAGCAACTTCAGCATTTTGGCTTTGCTAACAAGTACATGGCGTCCCATGGAACACTCTTCCAGCACAGACCAGTCTTCTTTCTAATAACCTTCTCCTCCCTCAAGGTCAAGGGGCTAGGGGTAGATAGGAGGGGCGGACCCTCCTGCCCAACCTTTCCCCTGCCACCCTCCACTCCTGTCACTCAAGAGGTCCCATGCCATCCCTCCCCCACTTCAGAAGGCTACAAAGAGTGATTTGCTCACATCCATTAAAGGACCACATTATAGATCTCTCTTACATCCTAAAGAAATGGAAGAGATTTGAGGAAGTAAGAAAGTCTTTGATTATTGAAGCTATTTCCTCCACACAAATGGAACTTGGCTGCAGAGCATCCTTCAACTCGCCCAGGGAGCCCTCCACCCTTGCCCTTCTTTAGTTTTCCATGAAGGGTTACTGGTTTCTGCTGCCTGGGCATCTCCCTGAAGTATGTTCTTTTTAATCTTCACAACCTGATGCTTATTCTCCAAGGTTATTTATAAACACGACAATAGTGTAGGTACTATTTTAGCCCTTATCTCATTTGTAATTAAATAAATGGTATCCTGATTTCTTTTTTCCCCCAAATTAAGATTCTTTTTGAATAGCTAGGAAAGAAAATGTCTTTGTCTTAGTGTATACAAGATCATGTGGCTAATGAGAAGACCTCTTTTGTCTTCAAGGGTGAGGGGCATTTTAAAGTAGAAAAAAGCATCATTACTGAAAATTGGGGTAGAAATCCCAATTTTTACCTTGAGTTTGGACAGTTTGGCTTTGGCTACTGTACATCTGTGTACTTATTTATCAAAGACAAACATTGTCTGTTGAAAGATGCTTACTCAATGAAACTACACACATTTTATTAATTTATTTTTCAGGAGTTTCAATTTATTTGTGTAGAATATGGAAACCTAATGAACAAAACTAGTGTTTAAGAGAGGGGTACATTTTAGAAAATCTGAAGCATATTTGAAAAACAGAGTAAATGAAATTATTGGTGCTTTAAAAATTTATTCTGAAAAAAGCATTACCAAGAAATTAATTGTATACAATTCTACAAATTCCCCTAATGTGCATAAACATCCACATAATGAAAGAGGAATTATGATCCTGGGTTCTTTTTCCTCATTTGATTATCATGCCCATTTTAGAAAAGAAGAAGAAGAAAACCCATGGGTGAAAGATATGACTTTTGAATGAAAAAGAAAAAAAAAAAAGCAACCCATGGTGTCACAGATGGCTGTCAGAATAAAATGAAGCATGGGTCTGTTGAGGGAATCAAACATCAGTGTGAAATCCGAACAGAAAGGCAAGAGCAGAAGGCAACATTTCAAAAGGCATTTGGCACCAAGTGGCATTGTGAGGGTTAATTTACTGCCAGGAGCTGTGGGGCCTTTCATTCTCCAAAGACACACAATAGACAGATCCCCCAAGTGCCCATCATAATCACAGATGCTGGGGGATTAATGTTAAGATGAAAGCTTCATGAATATTAAAAAATATCAAACCTGCTAATGATGTAGCAGAGTTTGAAATAACATTCAATCTCAAAATCTAAGAGTATGGCACGCAGGCAGAGTAAGACACTGTCTTTTTAAAAACTGATTAAAACCTACTCAATTTGTAACAGAAAGAGGCTTATGCATATTAGGACCTGAATTGGCTGCCAAACTTTACAAATTGCACAGACTAATTACCATAATTAAGCCTTGGATGGAAGAAGAAAATTCCATTTATCTCGGGCTGACTCAGTGGAACTTCAACAAAGAAAGAACTGACATCAGATGGGCTTTTCCCTGAAATGATATTTCAAAGCCCACTAAAAATAAACAAACAAACAAAAGAGGCATCATCTTCAAGCAGGAATAGTAACTGAATGGTGGCGTTGAAGGAAAGAATTGTTCCATGCTATAAATGCTAGCTTAGGTAAATTTAGAGTTTAGTGTACACGAGAGTGTCCATATTTATAAATGTAGAATTCTCAAGGATTCTGAGATGTAACTACTTATGTAACAGAATTGACAAAAATTGGAGTGGAGTTGAATTTGCTACATTGGCTTAATGAATAATTCTATGATAAAATGTGATTTAGAATTTAGATAGCATAGTTCCTGAAAAGGATAAAGATAGAATCGCTTGCTAAATATTTTAACTGTTGGCTATTGCAGACATCAGTAATAACAGAAGTAAACCAGGTTAGAACATGTTATATTTTGTGTATTTTCAGATTTTCTTAAAACATTTGTAGACAGCCATGTCTACTAACCCAATGGTTACTGCCATGTGTTGCTCAGGCTAAATTTAAGTAATTTGTTTATCAGTGGATCAGTGAACTTTAATTTGGAAAAATAAATGTGATCATATACTCAACATTGCTACAATTAGGAATATTTTGAAGTTCATTTCTGACACTGAATACTACAGAATCATGGGTCCAAAGCAGTTATATCTGATTATGGAAAGTACTATGAACAAATTGATTTTTAATCAGTGTTGAACATTTGGTTTATATTTTGGAATGGATTGATCATGAATTAGAGTAAAGCATTTGCACTTTTAGTTTACAGTAGTTGCTGGTAGAACTTGCAAAACTGGCCTTATGTTGATTTTATTGGTTGACATGTGGGAATGCTTCTTGGTGTGCTTTATCATATATTTTAATTTTTTAAAAAATTCTAGTAACCAACATTCTAACTTGCCCTCTTTCATTTTACCCAATAATGGTCTCCAATTTCAACTGATCTTCTGTCACCAGTGACTTGTTCTTCAGAGCTAATTAGGACACAAATGTGATCATGCTCTTGACCTTCCCTCCCTCGATGTTTAGTCTTTATGATGCAGCCAAACTTCCTCAGCAGTGCATGTAAGGCCATCGTATCTTGCATGATCTACCTCTCACTCTTCATTTCTTAGCTCTTTCTAGTTCATTCTTCCTTCTCTGTATAGATTTCTTTTTTTGGTACCAGGGGCATTCTAGCTCTGAGCTGTACACCCAGCCCTTTCCATTTTTTTAATTTTGAAACAGGGACTCACCAAGCTGCTGAGGGTCTTGCTAAGTTGCTGAGGCTGGCCTCAAGCCTGAGACCCTCCTGTATCAGTCTCCCAAGTACTGGGTTTGCAGGCATGTGCCACCATGCCCAGCTAGATTTTTTTTCAATGTTTTTGCAATGTTTCAGGTATTGCAATAGCCCCTGGGGATAATTATCAAACAAAAACTATGTGATTGCCTGCCTCAATGGAGATTATAATTTAGTGGAAGACAAATACATTTTTAAATCTTTATCTTTTTCTCTTCCCTACCCATCACTGGCCTGGCATCGAGAAGGGCTTTGCTTCCCACATGCACCAAGGGAGGAAGGTTTGCCAAGTGAACACATGAATTACAATACGAATCTACAAGCATACCCTAAGCTTTGAGACTGCAAGTATACAGATGCTTCTCTACATACAATGGGGTTACGTCCTGATAAACGCATCCTAAGTTGAAAATACCTTAATACGCTAGCCTGCTGACTATCATAGCTCAGCAGTGCAGTCCACTGAGGAGTTGGTCTCAGGGAAGACTGGGAGCTGCACCTCACTGCTGCTGCCTAACATAGAAGTATGATCCTGCATACCGCCAGCCCAAGAGAAGGTCAAGATTCAAAATGTGAAGAACGGTTTCTACTAAAAGAATATTGCTTTTGCATCATCGTAAAGTCGAAAAATGTTAAGCGGCATGATCATAAGTCTGTCTGTGTACTATATTGGAATTAGAGGCCCACCAATTCAAGGGGATGAGTTACTCATCCTATGAAATCTAAGATGTGTAGGGAAAATCATATATGATTTTATTATCTTTTATATTATAAAATCTTATACTCAGAGTTGGATTCCCTATAACAGATTCTTTTAATAAAGGGTAAGATACACTTAATATTTCATCTCATTATAAGAAATTTTCATCAGATATAAATTTTACCTCTATAGTCACTCATTCTACTCCAAAAGTGCAAACTTAAAAAAGGTTCAAAAAATAATGTTCTAAAGAATAAAAATTAATGTTTTTAATTTTATTGTTTTTATTTTTATTTTTTGGAACAGGGTCTCGCTAGGTTGCTGAGAGTCTCACTAAGTTGCTGAGGCTGGCCTTGAACCTAGGATCCTCCTATATCAGCCTCTCAAGTACTGGGATTACAGGCGTGCACCACCATGGCTGGCTTATTTTAGAATTTTATTGATGCAATATGATTATACTTTGTGGTGAGATTTAAAGTGATACATTCATATATGCACATGACACCTCTTGATGTGGTTCAATAAGTGTGTGTGTGCGTGTGTGTGTGTGTGTGTGTGGTGCTGGGGATAAACCCCAGGACCTCATGCATGCTAGGCAAGTACTCTACCACTGAGCTAAATCCCCAGCCCTAAAATTTATTTTTGAAAATAAGTTAGTTATATATTTTTTCTTTTTTGCTAAAACATATTAAATTTTTGTTAATATTTATCTTTCCTTTTCCTTTTCCATTTAGACTTCCTAACTCACAGCTGATATTCATTATTAATATCGTATGAAGCTAAAATCAATCGCAACAACGAATTTAGTAACCTGGAATTGAGATAATAAATTACAGCATCTCTAGCACTATTTTCCCGTCTACTTTCTTCCCCAATTTTTTATTCTATCTAGTGTCCAATGTCTTTGTTTTTTTTTTGGTCAGAATCCATAGCTGATTGCCACTGGCTGCCAGGCTCCAGAAGCTGAAACACCTTTTTCCATTCTTAGTATCTACCTTGTGAGCCAAAGTTCAGAGGACCATGGCAAGAAACCACGTTTTCAGTTATTCTAGCCTATAAATGTGAAACTTCCCAATACAGTGATTCACAGTTCAGTGAAAAATGCTGGGTTGTGGCACATAGTAACATAGATCGGCCTCCATCAGTACTGGGGACCATGGCAAGTTCAGAGGACCATGGCAAGAAACCACGTTTTCAGTTATTCTAGCCTATAAATGTGAAACTTCCCAATACAGTGATTCACAGTTCAGTGAAAAATGCTGGGTTGTGGCACATAGTAACATAGATCGGCCTCCATCAGTACTGGGGCCCCAGTGTGTGTGTTTACGTGTGCATGCATGTGCATTGGTACACTTTCATGTGTGCATGCATGTGTGTGCATGTGTGTTTGTGTGTGTATTTGTGTATGCTGTGCACATGCATTTATTGTAGGAGAGATGTGTAGATTTGGTTGAAAACATAGAAAAAGGTGTGAAAGGGGATATATCCTAGAGGAGATATGAAGCAGGATTTCTCAATAAGTTTTAAGGGAGAAATGTTAAGTCCTAAAAGAGAAAATGTTTCAAGAGAATATTATTTCAATTCTCCCACAGATGGCACTTAACTAAGCCCAGTTCAGATGTGTAGGAAAGAAGTTAATTGATTATATTTATATACAACAATTTCTTTCATACTTTAGTTTTAGTAAACTCTGGTTGCGAAGGGGACAATGGTGAAGGAAACAGAGCTGAAGCTCAGGGCCCCACTTACAATGGTTCCTGCCCAGGTCAGGAAGGGGCCTAGCCATGTCATCACCTGGTCAGGTATATTGTTAAATTTGAAAAACATGGGTTTTAACTTTAATTGATCAAGGCACCTTTCATTTTATGGCTTTTTGTTGTCTTTTCTTAAATAAGATTCCACATGTTTTATAAGATTTATGTCCAAATACTGGATCTCCCATGAAAATTGAGTAAAAGAATATTTTGGACTTAAAAAGGTCCAGTTCTTTCTTTGAAACACAGGAAGGGGAATCTCAGGCAGAAGACGAGTGGACATAGAAACAAAGAAGCTACAAGCTGAGCACAAGTCCACCTGTAGAGAGTAGCCAGAAACATCTTCATGGACTCAAGAGATGCTCTAGGTTTCCTTGGTGTCTAGAGGAAGGGCAAATGTGGCTGGCTGCAAAAACATGGAGTTGGATTAATAGATTCTGGAAAAAGCTCAGATGGGAAGGGAAACCAGAAATGAATTTGTCTTGTTTCCAAGAAACATCCTCCAGCTTTAGTAGGCAGCAGTGGAAGAGACAAAGAAGAGCTGGATGGACATGTGGTTGTTGGAGATTGTTGGGTTAAGATGGGGCTGGATGAGAAAGGACCTGCTCAAGGTAATGCAGGTGGTGAGGGGCAGAGCCAGGACTGGGTTCAGTGCCACTTCCAGGGTAATCCAGGCACTCATAGGAGACACACAGATAAATTGATAGTGGGGATTACCTGCAGGCAGGAGTTCACCCCAGTTGCTGGAGATAGAACAATAATGAATTTTCTAAATTTATATTGTCATGCAGGAAAAATAACAACACCCTTGAGGATTAAGTAATGATTTAAGAATGACAAGGAAGGAGGAGTCTGGCTTAACTTCCCTTCCTGGTTTAACCCCTTGGATTTGTTTCACAATTTCTAACAAGGGTGCTGGTTCTGTTCTTTTCATTTAATCTAGGGCTAGTGATGATGTTCTCTTTCCTTTAAAAACAAACAAAACTCCAGGTATCTTCCAGGTACCTACACTGTATAAATAATAACCTGTACCTTTGTAGGAATTAAGAAGGCTGACTTAGTAAACTAAGCCTACATCTTGCAAATTATGTTGCAATATATTTTAATATCTTGTTATCGACATGTTAGATACCACACTTATATTAAGTCAACTCAGCAAAACTTATGTTTATTTCCAGGGGTGTAGGTCTTTATAATATCAGTGATGTTTGTATATTTACTGAAGGTTTTTTAAAAATCCCATTCCCTTTTAGGTGCTGACAACTTCAATATGACTCCATATCCTTTAAGAATTTGAAGTGGTGTCATTACCTAAAAAAATACCATTGATCCTTCCTTTTCAGTTGGCAAAGATCTAAGCATAGGAAAGTTTATTCTGCCAAGATCTTAAAACACAGGCACACATACACACACTGTGGGAGTGTGTGTGTGTGTGTGTGTGTGTGTGTGAGAGAGAGAGAGAGAGAGAGAGAGAGAGAGAGAGGGAGGGAGGAAGGGATAGGGAGGGGAGAGGAGGGGAGGGGAGGGGAGAGGAGAGAGGAGAGAGAGAATATTTCTTTTGTGTTTAAGTACAAAAGGGGGGAAATATTGAGAATTACATGTTTAAATGGGGGGGTTGGAGAGGTGGAAAGAAGTAGAGAATCCAGTGCCATGTAATTTCCCTTTTAAGACTGTATTTGAAAACTCCTTTACATGTTCAAATAAGAAAATCCTGATCATTAAGAGGAAACCTTTAGTCACTTAATAACAAGACTTGGTAGAAAACCAAGAACTGTATTCTGGTATCTTTTATCACAAAGTCTTCTCTATGAATATTCAAAATACCTGTAGCTGATATAAATGAAACAGAGAGAAAATCCATTCCATCAAAGGACAAACTCCAACACACCAAAACTTTCTATAACATTGATGGTAGAGTGCATCATAATTTTACAGATAGTTTATGCAATCTTGTTCAATGGGATTCTACTAGCACATGAACAGAGCTTTTCAAAGACTCTTTGAAGTACAATGTAATCTTATGTCTGATTTAAGAGGAGAGAGTACAATTACAAGAGA
The DNA here is from genome assembly GCA_004027185.1 of Glis glis. NCBI lineage: Eukaryota > Metazoa > Chordata > Mammalia > Rodentia > Gliridae > Glis > Glis glis. The sequence continues at coordinate 21,386 of PVJS01015352.1, forward strand.
AAATCTTTGAAAGATACTGGCATACTGTAGAGAATACATTGGCCTAGATTTATAGCAAACTAATAACTGAAGGTAACTGATTGGTGGCCCAAAAGGTGAGTATTTTCTAGTCTGTTTATGGTACAAGTGTATATTTGTACAACACTTTAAAGGTATGAAAAATCTGAATATTCTTTCTCTTAAATGTGAAATTAAGGGTAGTATATTGACTAAAAACACAACTCTAGAAAAGTTTATATGTTCATTTAATATTCATGTACATATATATTTCTGTTTTTATTGTAAGCATTAGTTAAGATTTCTCTTTATGATTTTGTCTTTTTAAGCATTGTGTGGTTAAACATTTCTAAAATATTGCTAGTCAGTTGTCATCCTGCTTTTGTTTCTGAGTAGGATATAATCAGATTTGTAGGAAAAACATCAGAACCTAAGGCACTTCCTAGAGAAGCTGCCTCGATGGGATAGTAAAACATCTGTTGTCAATAAATACACGCATTTTTGGTATTACAGCCAATGCAAACTTGTTATTCAATTATTATTAATATGACAGTAAATGCTTTACTATGCTTCGAGTTAAATAAAATGCAGTGTTTAAATTCTGTAACCTTTTGTTTCCTCCAGAGTTTGGCTCTTTTTAACAGTTGCTGATTTTACCCAATCACCAATAATGTAAAATGAAAAAATAATAAAATATAGAAGCATTGGCAGAATGAGTAAACATATGACTTTTAAATGTCCCCAATGAGGAAGGATTAGGCTACACATTACTGGAAAGATATTCTACAAACTGTTTATGCTGTACTCTTTGCTCATATGAGTTCCCTTAATCAAGCCTCTTTTTGACCATAATTCTATCAACAGGAACTTGAAATGTAGGTGTTCCTGGGCTTTGGAAAGAGCTCTGCTCTCACTTAAGACTATATAGAAATTTCCAGTGTGGCAGGCAGTACCAAGCTGTCAAATGAACTGGTAAAATACGTTCTGAGATTTTATAGGGAGTGGTCACACAGCTTCCAGTACTGGTGTTTTAAAGGAGCAAGATGGCCCTGCACAGAGACCTTGCATCTGGTGAAGGGCTCCTGTGTCTTTTGGCCAGGGTGAGAAGTGGAGTGAGATCAGGCTGGGACTTATGTTAGGTGAGTCAGCCTGGATTTTTCCTCCAAAACAACCCAGGATCAGGCAGGACTGACTTAATGGGAAAGGGATTTTGTGCCAAAGCTGTTGTTTTAAGAAAGGGCCTCTTTCAGGTCTTATTGAAGTTGCCAAAAAGACTCAGAATACTAGAAAGGACCTCTGAAAAGTGTAGGGAACTGCTGGAGCCCTTGTTTCTAAGTTTTCCTTCTAAATTTCCTTCTACAGTGTCTTTCCATATATGGCTCTTGAGTTCAATGAGCCTGATTGATTGATTACAAGTATGATTCACAGCATCTACAGATTTACCAAGAGCGAAAGCCAGGGTTGCTTTTTCCTCTTTCCTGTAATAGTGGACAGAACATAGGTTTGAGGACTAGCCAGTTTGATCTCATCCTAGCCATAGACACTTGGGCAAGCTACTCCACAACAACAAAAATGGGTTTCTTTCTTTGTAGAATGTGGCTGATGGCTTCTATTTTATACGGTTACTGTGAAAATCACAGTATCTGCAGAGGAAGCAGGTATGAGACAGTGCTTATTACATAATTTACATTGTAAAAATACCTCCTACCCTGACCCAGGCAATACTGTAAGAAGGTAAAGACCTTTGGGGGTCAACTTCTTCTCTTTCTGTTATCTCCTCAGGTGTCTTGGGGCTTCATATTGATGATAACCATTTTTTCTAGGACTATTTATCTTTATAAAGGGATGGTGATAGAGGCATAGGGATTATTCTAATGGTGGGATTTCAGGTAATAGTCAGTGTAGACCAGACAAACAGTTTCACTTCTACTCTTTGCTTTACAAGTGCTCCCCTATGGTAATAATACATATAGATGGCATTTATATTGTCTGATGCCTTTTATAATACTTAATCTTTAGTGACATTTCCTAATCAGAATTTTTATACATCATATTCTGAAATTTTTGTTATTTGTACATCTTAGATAATAACTGAAACAGTTAAGATTAGAAATAGTCACATGGAGATTTCTGTCTCCAGGGTACTTATTTAAATCCCATTAGATTAGTGATGACAGGAAGTCAATAAAGACCCATGTAACTAGAATGGCAAATTGGGAATTAATTTGTTGCTGTAGTTGAGGGTCTAGCTATATTTGAAACCATCTGGCATTTTTGGTCAGTCATCTTAGAGAAGCCACACACTAAATGTTTCATTTTTTCATGTGAAGATAGCTCTTGCTTTTCTCTTTTTTCATATGAGACTTCTTAAAAAATACATTTCAGATTATAGAGTTAATTATGAAATGCCCACATGCATACTCTTGATATATAATGTATAATGCATATCTAATATACAATATAATTACATAACATATGATATATATTATAAAACATTATATATCACATATATAGGCAAAGTTTGAATTCTATGTCACCACATACTTTTCAGTTTCCCTAAGTTCTAGTAAGCATTGCTTAGAATAAAAAATACATTTAAGATACAGAGTATCAAAAGAACTAGAACTAGAAAAAAAATTAGAATTTAAGCAACCCACACCATTATTGTAATGATGAGGAACACAGGGACCAAATAAACAGATCTGTGTTCGAAGTGTCCTCTTTCATGACAGTTTTTATACCATTATTCTGTAGTCCAAGTCCTATATTTTGTCCTAATGTGAATTTTGGCTAGACAATGCGACCCCATATAACTTTATTTCCTCTTACATGTATGTGGGTCTATGTGTTTTCCATTACACATGGCTATGTTCAATTTTCTTCGCTCCTGGATGAACCAGGTTTTTCCTCTCTGAACTATCCTACGCTCTCTTTCTATACTCTTTTTGGCCAAGCCTCCTTTCCACATCTTTCTCCAAGACATCCATCTTCTCTATTGTACAGCCATACTGTTTGGGTCAAAAGTTTCTTTCCCTAGTCCCTGCCATTCGCATCCATTTGCCTACTTTTGTCATCAGTGGTGTTGCTCGTCGCAAACTGCCAGCTGCCTTCAGACACATGGTGGAATTGGATTCTCCTGCCCTTCAAGTCAGGTATGACCTTGTTATTTGCTTTCAACAAAACATGAGCAGGAGATTTAAGGGCCAGTACGTGATTTGCCACCCCCTTCCCATTGTTGCAGTAGTCACAGATACATATCGAAATATGGTCTCTATCATCCTGGGTTTCTGAGCAACAATGACCAGGGCCCCTTTCTAATTCCAAATAACAAGCAGGAGATAACTATCCTGTATAGTCTTTTATGAGGATATATTGCATGGTATTGAAAATTATCAAAGACAATATAAGACAGGCATGGTGGCACACACCTGTAATCTCAGTATATAGGAGGCTGAGACCAGAGGATAACAGGTTTGAGGCCAGTCCCAGTAACTTAGTGAGACCCTGTTTCAAAAAATAAAAATAAAAATGGTTTGGGGGTGTAGTTTGGAGGTAGAACACCTATGGGTTTAATCCTCAATGCCACACATACACACACACACAGACAATACAAGTAGAGATTTTCTCTGACTGGTCAAATGTGTGGCAAAGTCAGAGAGAACTTTGATTCCTTTGGGAAAGCTTCATTGTAGAATTGCATTATGGTTGGGTTATTTTTTAGTGTTAATTTTTTTTTTTTTTTTGGCGGTACCGGGGATTGAACCCAGGGGTGTTCTACCTCCGCGCTACACCCCCGGCCCTATTTTTTATACTTTATTTTGAAACTGGGTCTCACGAAGTTGCGGAGGGCCTCACTAAGTAGAGAGAGAGAGAGACAGGGAGAGAGAGAGAGAGAGAGAGAGAGAGCTGAGTCTGGCCACAAACCCAGATCCTCTGGTCTTCGCCTCCCAAAGTACTGGGATTACAAGCGTGCGCCACCACGCCCGGCTGGTGTTAAATTTTTTAAGTTATTTATATATTCTAGATGTTATGCCTCTATTAGAGAGGCAAAGATTTTCTCCCATTCTGTAGGTGCTCTCTTCAGACCCTTGTTTATTTCCTTTGCTGCACAGAAGCTTTTTAATTTGATGCCATCCCATTTATTGATTCTCAGTTTTATTTCCTGAGTAGATCAGTATGAAAGTTCCTCAAAATTCTAGGCATGGAACAACCATATGACCCATCTATAACATTCACTGGTATCATTCCAAAAGAATTAAGGTCAGAATGCTATAGTTATATATGCATATAACGTCTATGTTTATAGCAGCACAATTCAGATAGGCAAATTATGGAACCAACCTAGGTGTCCATCTACAGATGAACGGATTAAGAAAAAGTGGTATATGCACACAATGGAAGTTTACTCAGAAAAAAGAAAAAAATTATTTCATTTGCAAGAAAATGGAGAAAATTATGCTGAGATCAGCCAGGCTCAGTAAGTCAGGGGTCACCCAGGCGTGGTGGCACAGGCTTGTAATCCCAGTACTTGGTAGGCTAAGACAGGAGGATCGCAGGTTTGTGGCCAACCTCAGCTACTTAGTGAGGCCCTCCGCAATTTAGTGAGACCCTGTTTCAAAATAAAGAATAAACTTGTTTTTTAATCTCAGAGTAACAGACATCTTAAATTCAAAATAAGAGGTAAAAAAAAAGAAAAAGAAAAAGTCCCAACAAAAACTGAAAACAAACAGACCCTTTACTTCCACCCCCAATTTTAAAACATGCACCGAAAATTGCTTTCAAAAGTACAACACATTGTTGAATCTTAATAAATTGCAATTTTTTTCTTGGCTGTTCAAAAATAAATAAAGAAAGAATAAGCTGGGCGTGGTGGCGCACGCTTGTAATCCCAGTACTTTGGGAGGCAGAGACCGGAGGATCCAGGTTCGCGGCCAGCCTCAGCTTGCTTGCTCTCTCTCTTCTCTCTCTCTCTCTCTCTCCGTACCTAGTGAGGCCTTATGCAACTTCGTGAGACCCGGTTTCAAAATAAAGTACAAAAAAAATAGGGCCGGGGGTGTAGCGCGGAGATAGAACGCCCCTGGGTTCAATCCCCGGTACTGCAAAAAAAAAAAAAGAATAAAAAATAGGGCTGGGGGTGTAGCTTGGAGGTAGAATGTCCCTGGGTTCAATCCCCAGTATTGCAAAAAAAAAAAAAAAAAAGAAGAAGTCAAGGGTCATATGTTTTCTCTCATATGTAGAAGCTAGAGAGAAAAATAGGAAACAAAATAGAATTCAGACTTCAGATAAATGAGGAGAGAGACCAGTAGAATTGTGGAAAGGTATTGGGGGAGGAAGGTGGGGAGGGGAAAAAGGAGAATTAGGAAAGGAAAGAGTTCAAATAATGCTATTCCATATATGAAGGTATCACTACCAATCTCATAACATGTATGGGGAGGGGCGGAGGGAGCAGAGTGCGATGTGGAGGGAAGCACACTAACTGTTGTGTGAATGTCTGTATCATTTTTGAACCTCACTATGATGTATAATTATAGCACCAATAAAAGTATAAAAAAAAGTACATTATAGTCTAGGCTCTGAATCTTGTGTTAAACAGCAAAAATGCAAAGTCTAAGGCCTCCTGGTGTGAGTAAGAAGTTGGGGATTGTCCTTTGCTTCCCGCTCTCTGAAGAGCAATGTTCCCTTCAGTTTAGAAGTACTTCAAAGGTGTCCCATCATTGTTTAAATATGTTTTTTAACCTCTATCAAACACCAATTCTCATAAGAAAGATGTACTGCTGTGCTTCACAGAGGTCAAAAGAAGATGTAAGACATGGAGGGACTTTCTCATCATTAGACCTGTGCTCAGATGGAATTGGCTCTTTTGTGAAAGGCCAGATGACCATCTGGAAGAGATACCGTAGAGGAGTTTCGAGACCGTGTCTGAACTTCCTTCAAGTGCCAAGATTCTGTCATCGTCCTTTCTATCCATCATCATTCTAGGTTTTCTCTGGAGCTGTAAAAACTACACTCATATGAGCATTCTTAAATAATATGTGATACTGAGAATCACCACGTAGTAGATAATCATTTCAAATTGGATGATTTTTTTTCTCGATCAATTACTATAAAATTTTAAACCTGGTGTGAGAATAATTTTTGTCCAACACTGAATAATTCAATCACTCGAAGAAGAGCCATTGAAATGCAAAGTGTTGGCAGAACTCTTTTGAACAAAAGTTCTAAAAGCAATCCAAAAAACAGATGGTCCCAGGATTAGCTCACTCTGCCAGGATTTCTGGGACACATTTTAATCTGGCTAGTATATAATCTGATCTGAAAAATTTTTAAAAACCTGGTTTCAGGCCCAGATATAGACAAATTCCTTCAGGATAACTAAAACTCATTCTGGCATATTCACAAAAACAAACCTGTGTTTACTTTTAAGCCATTCTCATGCACAATATTCAACTCAATTTAGCACATACGATGGATGTGAGGTATTCAGAAAACTGCTGGAGAAGGCAGGAGACAATTCCTAACCCTGGTTTTGTTACAGATTTTCTCTGTGATCTCAGGCAAGTACTGATCCTCACTAAGCCTAACGGTCCATTTGAATATTAACATTCTATAAGCCTGCTATTTCTTTGATAAAAGCAAAACTTTATCTTCTTCCTATTTAAATTCTGAGTGAAGAATGTTTAGAGATTGCAGCAGAAAGCAGCCAGTCCTAAATTGCTGCTGCCCTGTAACAGGTGTGAAAAATAAATGTGATAAAACATGTGTGCACATAAGGGTTAAAAAATTATGTTTAAGATGGGCATGGTGGTGCATGCTTGTAATCCCAGTACTTGGGAGACTGAAACTGGAGGATCCAGGTTCACGGCCAGCCTCATCTACTTAGTGAGGCTCTGCAACTTAGAGAGACCCTGTTTCAAAATAAAGAATAAAAAATAGGGCTGGGGGGTGTAGCTCGGAGGTAGAATGTCCCTGGGTTTAATCTCCAGTACCACAAAAACAAAACAAAACTTATTTTTACATGAAGAAGCTCTTTTGCTGAACCAATACATTTCATAGAAGCTGAGCATATTTGTGGCTAATGTATTTAAGACCTATGTGCTATGAGAGTAAAGATCTTGCATTTCTTGTCTTCTGCTGCATTTTTCAAAGCCAGCAAAGACCAAGTAGTGTACTGTCTGGTCTGGATGCTCATGTCCCCTCAAAATTCATATTTTGATACCTTATCCCCGAGGTGATGCTACTAACGGGTGGTATCTTGGGAGATGATGAGGTCGGCAGGGTGGAGCCCGCATGAATGAGCTTCTTACCCCTATGAAAGGCCCGAGGGAGCTTGCTGCTCCCCCCATGGAAACACATGTTCTGTGAACCAAGGCCTGGGATCTCACAGAACCTGAGGTTTCCATCTTGGACTTCCTAACTTCCAGAACAATGAGATATAAAGGCCTGCTGTTTACAAGCTACCCGGTTGAGGTCATTTTGTTATAGCAGCCTGAACAGACTAAGATACTAAATGTTTACTGAATAAATATATGAAATTAAGAAATTGGAAAAATATATTTATGAACTCATATTTGTTAAAATCAGGAACACTGCCAGGCGTGGTGGCTACTTAGGAGGCTGAGACAGGAAGGTGGCAGGTTCAAAGCCAGCCTCGGCAACTTAGTGAGACCCTGTTTCTAAATAAGAAATACAAATGGGCTGGGGGTGTAGCTTGGAGGTAGAATGCCTCTGGGTACAATCCCCAGTTTAAAAAAAAATCAGGAACACAGTTTTAGAAAGATGTTTTAAGGCCATGTAATAGATACCTCAATTGATATTCAGTTGGTAAGATTCATATAAATCTATTAAATATATTCCATAATTAAGAATAGAGACCTACCCATATGACAGTTCAGGGTGAGAACTTTCCTCAAATTTAAAAGTTTATGTAAATATAAAAATGGAATGAATATAAGTAGGACAGAGAGACTGAAAGAATAATCACTCAGGCCATTTTATGTAAGTTTATGCAACTCTGCTCCTAGGAACAGGTGATTGTGTGTGTGTGTGTGTGTGTGTGTGTATGTTTGCCTGCTTTTGTGTGTAGCTATAAGAACCAAGAATTAAAAAAGAAAATCTAAGCCTTCAAATTAAATAATATTTACTCATGTTTCCAAAAGAAAAATATAAATGTATTAGACCAATAAATCTGTTCTTTTAGTGTAAAAATATTATAGCATGAAATGTTGTCAAAATAAAATGGCAGTCTGATGTATGAAGCAGTTCACCATATGACTTCAGGGGAATGATAAGAAAAGAAAAACAGTGTATTTATAACCTATTTGAACTTAAATCTGAGTTTTAAGTTCATTTTGAGATCTTATTTTAAGATGAATAAGTGTAAAGAAACATACTAACAGCAACACAATTTTTATTTCAGAAGAGTAAATACAGAATATAGGGTCTGTGAACTAAAAAGTACATTCAAATGTTAAAGGAAAATATGTTCAGCGATTACTAAAGAATTTAGGACATGTCTTTAATAACTTGATAATAATGAAGCAAAGCTTAGAACCACATATTTCTCCACTATACATCCCAAGTTTATAGATGGATTGTGTAGCAGAGTGTTATGTATTTATTATTTGTTTTACTTGGAATGTACTTTCCAGAGAGGAATGTTTTAAATAATGGCTCTTCTCCTAAAACATCTATAAAGATTTCCAATATATCCTAAGACAACACTAGTAATAACATGATAGATTTTAAGCAAAACTCACCTACCTTATATGTTGTTTGGGAATGCATTCTAAATTCCAAATGAATTTCTAGACATGCCTCCCTTCAGGCAAAATAAATAAGAATGCTTGACTACAATACTGTGCAAGAGACCTTCCTGTGTTGATGGAAATAGTCATAAATACACATGTACTTAGGATGTGGCTAATCTAAAGATAAACTGAATTATTTATTTTATATAAGTTTGATTTCACTTTAAATAATTACATATGGGTAGAGGGTATTTTGTTGGACAGTGCATGTCTAGTTCATGTTACTAAGGCCTTCTGGAAAATTCTGTATTGGAGAGGAGGACAGAGAGGTGGCTTGCTCTCATTTATTCACCATAAGGGTGAACATGGGATAACGTGGGATGGCTCTGGGCCTTTTATCAACTCACTGTCTACAAATAAACCAGTGCTGCTGCATGACTTTCCCTGTCTACCTCACATTCTCTTCTTCCCGCCTCTGGAGAAGACCTTCTCTACCTTAAGATCCAACTTGAGCCAGGTATGGTGGCCTATGCCTGTAATCCCAGTACTTGAGAGGCTGAGACAGGAGGATCATGGGTTTGAGGCCAGCCTCAGCAATTTAGCAAGAACCTCTACAACTTAGTGAGACCCTGTTTCAAAATAAAAGTAAAATAGGGCTTGGGGCATAGCTCAGAGTTAGAGTGCCCCTGAGTTAATCCCAAGACTCTCCCCCCAACACACACACAATCCATCTTGCATGGTTCCTTTGTAGGTTCAACTTAATGCAATTACTATCTTCTTTGCAAACAAAGAAATTAAGACCTATATCATAGAATGCTCCACATCTATAGGCTTTTTAAAAAGATGGTTGTCTCATAGACTTTGTCTTATGTGATTTATTTTTCACTGTTACCACCAGTTCTAGGGTAACTAGTGATTAGTGACTATGTGAAGGAGCGAATAAACAAACACAGGTATCAAATTTAGATCTTTCCCTCAAGGAGTTTATAGAAATAGCCATAAATAGTGTTTCATATTCTCCCTGTGATCTGTCCAAAGAAATGTTTTAGGACATACTCCTATTGTTATAAAGTAAGTTATACTATGCAGCCCTGTGAAGAAGGATGAAGGAAACTCATGTGTACTGACAATGATTTAAAATATGTAGAAAATATTAATTAAATATTGGTTAATTCTTGTTTATGAGCATGAGGGGCTCTTTGAGAAAATTATCTTATTTTACCTAGCTGAGTTGAAAATTTATTGCTGTTTTCCTAAAAACATTGTTTGCCCTGTGATAACTTTAATTTTTTCCATAATTTTAATGTTATTAATTTGATGACATTTAATATGATTCATTGAATTGATTCTTATATAAGACATAGAATCAGACTATATAGAATGTAAATTATCTGAGGAATGAGGAAACCATCAAGGACTTACTATTCTAATATCAGCTGCATCCTGACATTAAGGGTGAAGTACACACAAGAATGAATTGTTAAGGGGGATGCATGATCACCCGTTACAAGATGTTTTACAAGCTTCTAACACTCTTTGTATCATTTAGAGTATATTTCACTTATCAGAATAGATGATTAACTGTGTGTAGGTAATTAGCTATGTGAAGCCCACATTAGGATTCAGACAATAAAATATTAATATGCAATATGAATTATTAATATTCCACACATTTTATGATGGAATTCTGAGCATAAAGACATGTATTTACTAATTTTCCATGGAAATTAGTATGCAAAAAAATTTCTAATTTTGCTTCACATAGGCTCACCTCCTGGGAGGAATTTGATTAATGGGAGCAGTTATAAAAGGTACTATACTTTGATTAATATGGTTTAATTTTTCTAAAAAAATCAGAGTGGAATTTTTTGTACACTCAACAATAAAATAAATATTTTACGTAAAACATCTCATTCTTTTAGTTGTGATATCTCTTGGTGCAAGAATTTCTCTAATCCAGGAGAGTTCTCTGTATTTGAGTAAAACTTCAGAGGTTGGATAACTATTTTATTTTTAAAGAGGCTTCAATAATAAAATATTATATCATGCAAAAAGACTTTATTAAAGGAAATTGAAGAACAGCTTCCATGTCTATAGCAGGGGGAACATTTGACTATTTAATATTCGCTTTCTTTTCTATTTTTGTATTAACACTTCGGCCATACGCTCTTTCTAGAGTTGACTTCAGTCTTGACAAATTATTTGTCTAAAACTTAAACTTAGAAACATGTTCCTCATGTTTGGACAAAATCTGTTTTCTCACGTCTATCAGTAATAACCTTTCTCCTGCCAAATGGCTATGGATTGCATTTCTCATTCTAATCAACCAGTTTAAAAGAGTGTCCCAGTGCTCACTAATTAAGCACATATTTATTTAACTGATAATAACTGAGTCCAGACAATTGCCAGAAAATATGCTAAGTGTTGGTGTATAATGGTTCCTTCTCTCCTTGACATTACTTTCTAGAGAAAGTAGCTGATATTAAATGAACATGCAGGTAATGTACAATTAATAATTGTAATAAGTGATAGAGGAAAATAAGGATGGAGGTAATTTAGATTGATGAGGGGTTTATCTCTAAAGGTTGCTGTAAGGAAATGATGCATGAGCTGAGAGACAAAGAATTTGTGGGAGACATTCATAGGAAGTGTCTGTGGAGGGCAAGGGTTATGTGTGTAAAGGTGGCTGTTCTGAGAGAACAGCAGATGGAAGGGCAAGCCCAAAGAGCCCTGTGGATAAGACTAATCTCATATTGGAGAGACTCTCAGAGGTCAGTGGCTGGAATATAATGAAAGACAGATGATGTAGAACTAGGCATCTGCTAGAACATCCAAGATTATGTGGGCCATGGAAAAGAATTTAATCTTTGACTAAAGAGCAATAGAATACCACCTAAGGGTTTTAAGTACGTTGTCCCATACTTTTAAGAACAAGCATTCTGTCTATTTTGTGGAGATGGATTATAGGTGGGCAAGAGTTCACCTAAAGTTTAGAATATTACCTTAATATGGGAGAGAGATGATGGAATCTTAAAGTAGGGTGGTTGTAGTAGAGTTGGGAAAATATATAGGTTCAAAATTTACATGGTTGCAGTGGAGAGTGAGGAAAAGGACATTTTAAGAAGATTGCAGTGCTCAGATATTTGTGATCAGAGGGGAGTTGCAGGTTTGTGGACATTTTTTTGAGCCAATTAGATATAGCACAAGTTTAAGACTTGCTAAATTTGAGATATCTATGAGATACAAAGGTAGTTCCCTAAAGTAGGCATCTGAGCATGAAAATGTAAAGCTCAGTTGAGAGTCTGGGTTGGATATAAACATTTGTGGGTCTTTGGATATGGGTGATGGTGATAATGATGATGGATGATAGTAAACATAGAGCACACTGTTTTCCAATCACCATTTGAGAGCCTTCATGAAACAGTTATGATAATCTTCATTTTAAAGGCAAAAAAGATAAAGGCTTCAAAAGAAAAAACCTGTCAGTAAGTAGAGAACAAGTAGAACCAAGTGAGTCTGGATTCTGTGCCTATCAGTCCTCACATCTACTGGTCACTGTTGTCATCCAAGTAAGTTTTAGCTCTACAGAAGTTCCTGATTTATCTCTTTTGGACTTTAAGATGGTGTAAAAGTATACTAATACAACCATTTTGTTTTTCACAGTATAGTATTCAATAATTTCTATGAGATATTCAATACTTTATTATAAAATTGGCATTGTGCTAGATGATTTTGTGTAACTATTGACCAATGTAAGTGCTCTGATGAAGCCTAAGGTCGGTATAGCTTAAATATGATGTTTGATTGGTTAGGTGTATTAAGTGTATTTTTTTAGGTATTGGAGATTGAAGCCAGGGGTGCTCTACCACTGAGATATATATCCCCTTTTATTCTTTATTTCGAGACAAGGACTTGTGAGGTTGCTGAGACTGGCCTTGAACTTGGGCTCCTCAGCCTCATGAGTAGCTGAAATTATAGGTGTGTGCCACTGCACCTGGCTAAATGCATTATTTATTTATGTTGTCAACTTATGATGGATTTATCAGAGTGTAAACTCATTAAGTCAAGCAGCATCCCTATTTACTTTGACTTTTACACTGAGGATATTGCTTTTTAAAAATTTACTTTTCAATTGAAAAAATTATATATATACTTACAGCATATAACATGTTTGATATAGAATACGTTGGTGAATAAAGATGTGGCTTGATTTTTCTATCAGCTAGATACTAGAAGGTGTTCATCAAATGATAAAAACAAGAAATTGTTCCCTACCTTCTTTTGATTTTAGGCTATAGTTTTAATATAAAGGCTTACATGTGGTTGTAATTAAAGTGGAATTGTTATGAATGAATTGCAGAGAGGGAAGACAACAGAATGGAGCCCTGGAGGAGTCCAAACTACAGTTTTCTTTTTTTTTGCGGTACTGGGGATTGAACCCAGGGGCATTCTACCTCCGCGCTACATCCCCGGCCCTATTTTATTATACTTTATTTTGAAACCGGGTCTCACTAAGTAGAGAGAAGTTGCGGAGGGCCTCACTAAGTAGAGAGAGAGAGACAGGGAGAGAGAGAGAGAGAGAGAGAGAGAGAGAGAGGGAGCTGAGGCTGGCCGCAAACACGGATCCTCCGGTCTCTGCCTCCCAAAGTACTGGGATTACAAGCGTGCGCCACCATGCCCGGCCTCAAACTACACTTTTCTAAAGAGGAGAAGTTGACCAGGAGATTGAAAAGTTAGAGACATAAGAAGAAAACTGAGAGAGGATGGAAACATACAAAACAAGGGCAAAGAGTTTCCAAAGAGTGGAGTGGACTGTGTCCACTGCTGCTAAGAGAGCTAGTTAGTTTTATCACAAAATGCAAATTCCTCACAAATAGATAATAATTGAAAAGGCAGAATATTAGAACGGACACAGACATTACAGATCTGTTTCTCTTCCTAGTCTTGGCAGTCTCTTGAGTAACACAGGGAGGTTCCTTAATCTGTCAAGATTTTCAATTACTTATGTGAAATATAAATATGAACAAAATAGTCTTCTTGTTTCCTTCTACTTATGCTATTTTTTAACATTTGAGGCTTATTAATGTTTTGCAATAATGATTAGAGTTGTTTTTATCTATTTCTAAGGCCACCTCTTTCTAAGCAAACATTATCACTCATATTCACAAAAGAACTTGCCATGTACAGCACACACCCAGTGCAGGAAGTCAGTTTACACACAGATGTCACACAAAAAGTCTTTTTTATTGGCAGTGGAAGTTACATGGAGATTAAGTCACAATAGTATAGATTCAGATTTCTTCATGGAACATGACTTTTTTTGTAACCTAATGCACGGACTCCACTATCTACCCCCAAAATATTTATCCACAAGGGAGCTTAGGAGGTTCTCAAGTGTCTGGCTTTCACCCTTGAAATGTTGTTCAATTTGGCAAGTTCCTCCCGTTCTTGTGCCTTTGACATTGGCATGAGTATAGATATGTAAGCACTGCATTTGCTGAACAATGTGCACTCATTTGCAATTCCAAATGGCATTCACATTTAATTATATCCTTCTGTCTTCATGAACCTTCACTTATTCTTTTACTAATATAGCAGAATGACTAAAAAGAAAAGTTCATTTTATTCTTCATAGGTATGTGGGGGATGGATTGTCATTTGCAGAAATGAAGACAAATAGCCACTATTTTGTTTGACCCTATAAAGTTAGAAGCATATTATCTTTCTTCTGATGTGAACAATTGTTCTGCCTTAATCAAAGTGGATTAAATATGCTGAGTTATGAATATTATATGGGTTTGGTATTCCTAATAATGAAGATTCTGACTTAGAGTACTAGAAGATTAGCTGAAGATAAAAGAAACAGGTTAATTTGGGGTGTACTAGAGCAGTTTTCAAATTTTACCTACACAGGGAGGAGACAAATATAGTGGTTATGTATTAAAGTTGCTTTGGTTTAATTAAAGTTTACTTCCGGAATCTACCAAATGATAGTCCAAATGCCAGTAGTCTAATCTGGTAGGTTATTGGCTTTTCCAAGGATCAGTATTGTCATCATTAAAACGGGAATGATAATAACACTCTTTCTTAGATCCACAGAGAAAATTAAACATGAGAGTGTTCATACAACTGTAAATATAATGCTGGACACAGAATGTATTCAGTTACTAATAGCTACTTTCATTATCATTTTACTGTTGCTATTGTTAGTATAGTCACAAAATTGTGGAGGGTTTGGAGAAATGATGACTTGCTCTTTGATTTATGATAAGATTATGTCCCTATAAATCCAATATAAGTTGACAATATCCTAAGTAAAAAAAAAAATGTGCTTTCAATATACCTGACCTAGCAAATAGCATAGCATAGCCTAGTCTAAGCCTGCTCAGAAGACTTATGTTTAGCCTACAGTTGGGCAAAAATCACCTAATACAAATGTATTTTATAATAAAGTATTGGATGTTTCACGGCATTTATTGAATACTGTATTGCAAGTGAAAAGCAGAATGGTTGTAAAGGTACGCTTTCACACTGCCATAAAGATGAACAATTCTAAGTTTAACAATGGTAAATTAAGTTGGAGACTAAATATTATAAATCAAACTAGTATGGACTGATGTCAAAAGCAAGGAACCACTATGTTGCTGAGGCTGGCCTCAAGAAACTTAAATACTCCTGTCTTAGCCTCCCAAGTACTGGGATTATAGGCATGTGCCACCACACCTGGCCCAGTTGTGATTTTATTTATTGATTGATGAATTGATTAATTGAGGTAATGGGGATTGAACCCAGGGGCATTCTACCTCCGAGCTATACCTCCAGCCCTATTTTATTTTTTATTTGGAAACAGAGTCTCGCTAAGTCACAGACAGCCTCACTAAATTTTTGAGGCTGGCTTCGAACCTATGATCCTCCTGTCTCAGCCTCCCAAATACAGGCATGCTTTTGTGATTTTTTTTAACCCTTTTGTGTGTGAGGTATTGTCTGAGAGCTGTCACTCACTCCTGGGAATAATGCTGAACTGGCTCTCAGTGTAATATTAGAAATAATCTCATACAGATAAATGTATTACTTTACCTTCTTCAGTGTGTTCATAAGGATTTATTTTTTGTATCAAGGGTTGCAGATCTTTAAAACCAAATTACCATTTTTTGTTTATGTCCTATTTTTCTGGATGCCAAAGTTGTTAGAATAACATTTTCATGAGATACACATTATAAGGATGTGAGTATAATCTAATGGCGCATTTTTCTATGTGGCTTGAGGATTTAATTACAGTGCTTTCTTGCCACAATCAGTATAAAATTATAGTTAAGCTCAGCTAGTTGTTTTATTTATAGAATTTTTTTGTTGCAAAAGAAAAAATGATCTTATCATGTACTGCATAAAAATGAGGGTAAATAGCCGGGTGTAGTGGGCTGAGACAGGAGGATGGCAGGTTCAAGGACCACCTCAGCAAGTAGTGAGACTCTCATCAACCTAGCAAGATCCTATTTCAAAAATAAAAATAATTAAAAAATAGGGTTGGGGATGTAATTTGGAGGTAGAATGCTCTTGGGTTCAATCCCCAGTACCATAAAAAAAAAAAGAGGGTAAATGACACACAAAAAAGCCCACAAAAACCCTTATATTTCCTTTAATTCTAGGAGTATTTTGTATTTTTTAAAATTTTTGTTTTATGCTTTTATTGGTGCATTATGGTCTCACATCATAATGTAGTTCATAGTGATAGTGACAGACATGCACATTCGAATGGTTATTCTGATTGTAGGGAGGACAAAAGGGAAGTATGGAATGGAAATAAGTATCAAAGGAGACAGATTAAAAACTAAGGAGGACCATCAAAGCTGTAACTGTAGAAAGACAAATGGCAGAGCCATTTCTGTGAAGCAAAGCAGAAAATAATCATGCCAAGGGTCAGGGCAGGTGAAGTCCAGGAGTGAAAAGCATTGTAACAGAGTGGAAACAGAAAAGGATTAGTCACCATTTACATTTAAATTTAGTGCAGTGGTTAGTGATTTTGTGTGTGTGTGTCTATAAAGATCAGGAAAGGTCAGTTAAATTCACAGGATGAAGTTCTGAATTGAAGGATTGCCCTTGACAGGTTTTATTGTATAAAAATATATTTATGGCAATAGTTACTTGTTTTTTTTTGCGGTACCGGGGGTTGAACCAGGGGCGTTCTACCTCCGCGCTACGCCCCCGGTCCTATTTTTTTATACTTTATTTTGAAACCGGGTCTCACGAAGTTGCGGAGGGCCTTACTAAGTAGAGAGGGAGAGAGAGAGAGAGAGAGAGAGAGAGAGAGAGAGAGACAGAGACAGGAGAGAGAGACAAGGAGAGAGAGAGAGAGAGCAAGAGCTGAGGCTGGCCGCAAACCCGGATCCTCCAGTCTCCGCCTCCCAAAGTACTGGGATTACAAGCGTGTGCCACCACGCTTGGCTTAGTTACTTGTTTTACCTATTAAGTTTTGTTCTTTATTATTTCGTGATAGAAACAAAGAGTGACATTTAGAGAACTGCATTCAGGGTTTAAAAATAGTTACATACTTCTTCAGATCTTAATTTTGCTAACTCTTATAAATCTAGATTTATTCAACCATGGGATAAGTAGGCATAAAAGAAGAAAGATTAAATATTGTATACTGTAATAAGAAAACACAGCCTGGAAGGTGTCATAAAGAAGTGCTAACTGAAGCCGGGCGTGGTGGCGCACGCTTGTAATCCCAGTACTTTGGGAGGCGGAGACCGGAGGATCCGGGTTCGCGGCCAGCCTCAGCGCGCATGCGCGCGCACGATCGATCAATGGATAGATCGATCGGTCTCTCTCTCTCTCTGTCCCTCTCTCTCTCTCTCTCTATCTCTCTCCCTCTCTCTCTCTACCTAATGAGGCCC
>PVJS01015353.1:0-39030 GCA_004027185.1 Glis glis
TCCTTCCTTCCTTCCTTCCTTCCTTCCTTCCTTCCTTCCTTCCTTCCTTCTTGTGGTACTAGAGATTGAACATAGGGGCATTCTGCCTCTGAGCTATACCCCCTGCCCTATTTTATCCTTTTTTATTTTGAAACAGGGTCTCACTAAGTTGCAAAGGGCCTCACTAAGTTGCTGAGACTGGCTGCGAACCCGTGATCCTCCTGTCTCAGCCTCCTCAGTGCTGGAATTACAAGTGTCAGCCACCATGCCTGGCTGACCTTCTGTGTTTATATGGCATCCTAAAAATATTGAAAATGAATTATTATGAGGGGAGGGTCAGGACTAGTCTACCCTATTATACTATACATCATATTTATGATATTACATGGAAAAGAATTTGGCAAAGAGCTTTTATAGTTGGTATATAGTTTCACTTTTCTTTTGGTGACACGTTGAACATTACTGATTAGATATATACTATTCATGTCATATTAACAAAGAGGTGATTAAGACAGTGAAACAGATGTCAGAAAGCGATTACACTAATAACAACATGATTACTGCCACCAATTTCTTTCTGGGAACCGCCTCAAAGCCTCATGAAGCAAATAATTTTCCTCAGCTGTCTAGAATGGCCACTTGTCTGTGTCCTCTACCCATGACAACTTAAAAGAAATGGCATTTTAAACATTTTTGATTAGATCTATCTTCTATCTCAGACTTAAATCTTCCTCTTTAAATCTAACTTATTTTTCAAAGTAACTTAATTTCTTTCCAACCTTACATTGAAGAGGCCTTTTTCTTAGATTTGTTCATATTTATTTGACCATGATCACATGTTGAAATGTGTGCATTAGAATTTAAAAAGAGCCAGGCATGGTGGTGTACACCTGTAATCCTAGTACTTGGGAGGCTGAAACAGGAGGATCACAGGTTCGAGGCCAGCCTCAGCAACTTAGTGAGACCCTCAGCAACCAAGCTAGACCCTGTTTCAAAAACAAAGTGAAAAGGACTGGGGGTGTGGCTCAGGGATAGAATGCCCCTGGGTTCAATCCCCAGAAAAAATAAAATAAAATAAAACAAAACAAATAAAAAAGATTTAAAAAGTCATTGCTCATTCTTAAATTTTGGGGTAACGTAAGTTTGTATTTCATTAGTGTCTCTTTCGGTTCTCTACCCTTTTCACTAAATTACAGTGTTTTAATTTCTTATTTATTTATTTATTTATTTATTTTGCAGTACTGAGGATTGAACCCAGGAGCTTGCCCAGGCTGGGCAAGTGCTCTATCAATGACATACATTTCTAGCCCTTTTGTAAAAAAAAAAAAAAAAAAAATTATTATTATTTATTTTTGTGTGTGTGGTACTGGGAATTGAACCCAGAGGCATTCTACCTCCAAGCTACACCCCAGACCAATTTTATTTCTTATTTGGAAATAGGGTCTCACTAGGTTGCTGAGAGCCTCACTAAATTGCTGAGGCTGTCCTCGAACCTGTGATCCTCCTGTCTCAGCCTCCCAAATACTAGGATTACAAGCTTGCGCCACCACACCTGGTGAAAAAATTATTTTGAGACAGCGTCTTGCTAAAGTTGCACAGTCTGGCCTCAAACTTGCAGTCCTCCTGCCTTGGCCTCCTAAGTACCTGGGATTACAGCCATGCACTACCACATATAACTCAGTGTTTTTATCATAATATTAAATGCTTTTCTTTATTTATTTCAAGTTATAAAGGCTATCCTGTTCATTATAGATATTTTATAAAATATAAAACAGTACACAGAAAAAAATCTTGTTCATCACCCATTGGTCAGAAACATCCATTATAGGCCGGGCGTGGTGGCGCACGCTTGTAATCCCAGTACTTTGGGAGGCGGAGACCTGAGGATCCAGGTTCGTGGCCAGCCTCAGCGCTCTCTCTCTCTCTCTCTCTCTCTTTCTACCTAGTGAGGCCCTCCGCAACTTCGTGAGACCCGGTTTCAAAATAAAGCATAAAAAAATAGGGTCGGGGGTGTAGCGCGGAGGTAGAACGCCCCTGGGTTCAATCCCCGGTACCGCAAAAAAAAAAAAAAAAGAAACATCCATTATATTAGAATGTGGGATGTTTACTTCTGTTTTTTCTTTCAGATTTAATCTGTGTCTATCATCTATCTATCTATCATCTATCATCATCATCATCATCTTCCTCTCATCTCTTCTTTTTCTGCCACTTACAGCTGTGACCTCAGACAGCTAGAGCTCTGTGCTTTCCTTTCCTCCGTTGTAAAATGAAGACACTCACAGCCCCTCGCTACGAGAGAGACTTTGAGGGGCAGATGGGGAAATTCATGTTGAGTGACCAACAGATGACCTGACACGCAGAACACCTGCCATAAATGCTAATGAGCTTTCTTCCACCTTGTTTACTTGTATTTTATCTCCTTGTACTACTGGTGTGCAGATGATAAAATATAAGCAGAATGGAAACGAAATGAGCTAGTGACTCCAACCGACCTGCGGCCTCGCCCCCTGTTGTCGACCCCTTGAGATTGGATATTGAAAAGTTGCAAGGAAGATTTAGGAGAATATTTACAGATATTTTCAGATAACTACATTTTCTTTGAAGTTTCAGTTTTGGAGTAAGATTCAGAGTTTTTAAAAATATGATACTCTGTAATCTTAGGTCCTTTTACTGAATGAGGCATGACTGAGGGCATCTTATGATGTTTTTGTTTGATGTATCTAAATAATCGCAGGTGTATGGCCATGGATTTAAATGCTGGAGTTGTTTTTTAGGTTCTTGTAAACTTGCCCACTCCCCATTCCTGCCCTTTCATAAGAAGTGTCTGACAACTGTGGCCTCCATTGTCCGTTCTCCCTTGATTTCTCCCCTGTTCTACTTAATTGGACCTTCAGCATTTAAACACCTTGTTTTTCCACGTGTGTAAATTACAGAATAAAGAACAACTTTAATAAAAAATACTCATGCTGACTTCAACTCACATTAGAGCCTAGAGATTATAAAACATAACCCAGCAAGAAGCTCTTATCTTGCTTGAGCCAGGTGAATTTGAAGATAGCTAAATACATTCATTGCACATTTGAAAGTATTTGACAGTAGCGAAGGCTATGAATCAAAACTTAGGGATAGGCCTTTCTTGGTAGATGGGTTTGTGAATGTCTTCCTCACAGTTGTGCATGCACGCTTATTAAATGTACAGTAGTCCCCCTTATACATGATTTTTTTTTTTTTTTGCGGTACCAGGGATTGAACGCAGGGGCGTTCTACCTCTGCGCTACGCCCCCGGCCCTACTTTTTATACTTTATTTTGAAACCGGGTCTCACGAAGTTGCAGAGGGCCTCACTAAGGAGAAAGAGAGAGAGAGAGAGAGAGACAGGGGGAGAGAGAGAGCTGAGGCTGGCCGCGAACTCAGATCCTCCGGTCTCCGCCTCCCAAAGTACTGGGATTACAAACAAGCGTGTGCCACCACGCCCGGCTCCTTATACATGATTTCACTCTGTGTTTTCAGTTACCTGTGGTCAACCATGGTCTGAAAATATTAAATGGAAAAAGACAATTTGTGAATTTTTTGGGGGGGTACAGGGCATTGAACCCAGGGGCATTCTGCCTCTGAGCTACACCCCCAACCATTTTTCTTTTGCAACAGGATCTCACTAAGTTGCTGAGGCTGGCTTCAAACCTGCAATCCTCCTGTCTCAGCTTCCCAATTACTGGGATTACAGGCATGTGCCATGATGCCTAACTGAGTTTTAAATTGTGCACTGTTCTGAATAGCACGGTGAAACGTCATAGCATCTTGTTCTTTCCTGTCTGAAATGTGAATTATGCTTTTGCCCAGTGTACCTCGCCTGTATCCAGTACCCTCCCATTAGTCACTCAATGGCTGTCTCCGCTGTCAGATGGACTATCATGGTCGCATGGTGCTTGTGTTCAGGTAACCCTTGTGTAGCCAATGCTCCATCTCAACGTCTCTCATCCGCCCCATTTCATCTCATCACAGAGACATTGCATGAGCTCAAATCATCATAGGAATTGGGGTGAATATAGTGCAAGCTGTTGAGAGAGAGAGAGAGAGAAAGAGAGAGAGAGAGAGAATTGGAGAGAGAAATCAGAGTTACAAACTTTTATTATAGTATGTTGTTATAATTATTCCATTTTATTATCATAGATTTGTATGTAGAGTAAAAAACAGTACATGGGATTTTGTATTTTCCATGATTTCA
Organism: Glis glis; assembly: GCA_004027185.1. Lineage (NCBI taxonomy): Eukaryota > Metazoa > Chordata > Mammalia > Rodentia > Gliridae > Glis > Glis glis. The sequence goes on from PVJS01015353.1 coordinate 4,204, forward strand.
GGCATTCATGGAGGTCTTGGAAAATATGTATGCCCTGTGGATTGGGGGAGGGGGAGACTACTGTATACCATAAATAGTGTCCTTTCTTCTTTACTGCATATCTTGGTTTCTGATATCATTTTTATATTATCTGATATAAGTAAATCTACAAAAGTGATAAAAAGCAGAGCAGAACTGAGATATGAATATATTAAGTGTTTATTAGCAGAAATAATTTCCCCAAATTGCTTGACTTTAAAAAATATTTTTATTCTGTGTTACATGTGTTCCTTCTTATTAATGCTCTTTTTCCATAAAATGTACCAAGCTCCTGATATCTATGTAATTGTGTATCAGCCATACTTAGAAGATATTAGCCATACTTAAAAGATTTTTGTTTCTCATCAAAGTTGTTTTCAGTCACGTTTAGAACAACTATTTAGAACCACAAAGCATTCATGTGGGGAACATGGTTTTCACTGCTACATTTTAAAGGATAGCAAGTACATTTATTTTATTTTTAATTTTTTTAATTTAATTTTTCATTGGTGCAGTGTAATTGTACACGATTTGTAGCGGTAGAGTCATATGCACACATAGCGTATTTGGTGAGTTCCCTTCCCGGTACCTCCCGCTCCTCTGCTTTCTCTTCCACTCCTCTGCTGCTCTCCTCCTTCTCATGAGTTCTCTTTTCTTTCCTTTGTCTCTCTAGTTTTCTCATATGAGAGAAAACATGTTGCTTTTGACTTTGAGTCTGGTGATCTCATTTCGAATTATGTTCTCCAGTTCCAAACATTTTTCTGCAAATGACATTATTTTCATCTTCTTTTTGGCTGAATAAAACTCCATTTTGTGCATATACCACATTTTCTTTATCCATTCATCTGTTGGCAGACACCTAGGTTGGTTCCAGAATTTGGCTATTGTGAATTGTGCTGCTATAAACATGGGTATGCATGTATCTATATAGTATTCTGACTTTTGATTCTTTTGGAAAGATACCAGGAGTGGTATAGCCGGGTCATATGGTGTTTTCATTCCTAGTCCTTTGAAAAACCTCCATACTAATGTCCCTGGTGGTTGTGACAATTTACAACCTCAGTACCAATGTATAAGAGGTCCTTTCCCCCACTTCCAAGTACCTTGGCATTTTTTATGTTTGTATCCTTGAGATTTCATGAAATCTCAGTGTCGTTTTGATCTGCATTTCCCTGATTAGCAAATACATTTGAATGCTGAATTTTTATATCTCACAGTTTAAAGCTAGCCTATTAATTTGATAATTACTGGATACTTTATTGTCACATTGTGTATTTGTACAATATCTTCTAAATTTCCAAAGAGTCAACCACTGTTATGTTAGTATGTTTCCGTAAGAACCCAGTTCATGGGTATCACTGGGAATGTCTGGTTGTATTAAGACACTTTCTGGTGAGGAAGAAGCTCAAGGAAAGAAAGGTAGAAGTCTGAAAACAAAAGAAGTGGGAGACTTTTGGGAAGAGAATAATTAAAGAACAAATAAGGCAGACCGATGGTAAGAGTTTATGTACTGATGACAGTAGCCCAAGGTCAAATGCTTCGGTATCTCTCTTAAAATCTGCTACAGCATGACTGTGAAGAGCAAAACCATGATTTGTTATGGGATAAATCGGATTTTTAGTGGTAAAATTGGGTTAACATCATACCTTATTTTATAAATTTGTTCTGGAACTAATTTTTTTATCTCTATGTATAAAGAATTCTAGTCAAAATTACTAAATAACAAAAAAGCTGTATTTAGTACCCTTAAGATCTGTCTCAGTTATCAGAGTGACTGTCATGAAAACTACATTGTCATGGTTACTAGCTGATGTCTATGAGTGATTGGTTAGAATTATAGCTTCTGGCTGGCTAAATTAATGTAGTCAAAATGACTAACTGCTAGCCAGGTGCGGTGGTGCACACCTGTAATCCCTCTAATTGGAAGCCTGAGACGGGAGGATCATAGGTTTGAGGCCAGTCTCAGCAACTTAGCCAGACCCTGAACAACTTAGCAAGACCCTGTTTCAAAATAAAATATAAAGCTGGGCGTGGTGGTGCACGCTTGTAATCCCAGTAGTTGGGAGGCTGAGACAGGAGGATCGCAGGTTAGAAGTCAACCTCAGCAACTTAGTGAGGCCCTCCGCAACTTAGTGAGACCCTGTTTCAGACTGAGAAATAAAAATAGGGCTAGGGGTGTAGCTCAGAAGTAGAATGCCCTGGAGTTCAATCCCCAGTCCCACAAAAATAAAATAAAATTAAATCTTAAAAAAAAGGGCTGGGGGTATAGCTCAGAGGTAGAATGCCCCTGGGTTCAATTCCCAGTTCCCAAAACAAAACAACAACAACAAAAAAACAAGACTTAACTGCTAACTACCGCACACTAAACAATGGAGGAGGATTTTGCTTCCTGAAGGTTCTAGGTTTGTGAATTTTCTAGTGCTGGTCATATAGAAGGTTGTTTATTGTATCCAGAATTCATAGGAATTGGGATATTGGATGCAGAATTATAGCCCCGGTTTTATTTTCCTCCCACACCTGCAAAATCTAATTGCACAAAACACGTCTTTCTCCGGCTCTTCTGGCACGCTTGTCTTAGGTGTGGGAGGTACCTGCCAGGGCCAGCGCAGGTTCTTTCTTAGCAACAAGATGTGGTTCCCACGATGAGCCTCCCGCTGTCAACCCGTGAGCCAAGTCATTTCATGTCTCTGCCGTTCCTTCCCTGTCTGTGTAAGAAGCCCCTCCCACCAGTTCTGAATTTCTCAAACAGGGGTGCCAAGCATAAAGGTTTCACAGGTGTGCAGACCAAGGCTAATAAATGTGTAGGATTTATTTTTGCTAAAACTTTGGGAAGGTAATTATGGCAACTTCTTGTCAGGTGAAATGCTAAACCAAGCTGTGCAGAGGGGGACAACTTATTACAAGCAGGAAGCGAAGTGCAGTGTCAAGCCTGTGCCAGGAGAAGACCAGGTGTTCCTTGGGACCCGGGAGAACTCTTCTTCCTGATGTCAATCACAGAGCGAGGTGCTGGCAGTAAATTCCTCCCCAGCACATCACAGCGTGCCAAAGGTGACCAGAGTAGCAGGGCTCCATCTATGGAAGCTGTTCACTTAATTCCTCCTGCTCAGTTCTTTTATTTTCAAAATATCCTAACTTTGCCAAAAAATTGACAAACTGCACTAGATTGCATGAATCAAACCTCTCACTTCTTGTGTGGTACCTCAAGCGTAGTCAAGGCAACCATCCTGAAGAGTAAACATCAACCTGATGTTCCTGCCAAAGGTGAGCACTGTGGATCTGCTAGCGGTAGGAAGCTATTTTTAGGGGAAGTGGAAGAGAAAATGAAAGGAAAAGAGCATTAATCATCTTTCTTCTTTATTCCCTTACGACACGATATTTTTACCATTGGAGATGAGATTGAAAATGGAGAGATGGCTATGTGTTAGGTCTCGACCGTGACAGCAGATTCCTATGTAAGTAACTTCTAAAGAGAAAAGCTTCCCCAGGCTCACCCAGTGCTGGGTGTGTGTATATCACTATCACTATGAACTACATTATGATGTAAGACTATAATGCACCAATAAAAGTATAAAAATGAAATAAAATATAAAGAATATAAATAGAAAAGCTTTATAGTCTTAGAGGTTCTGCCCCACGATCCCTTGGACTTGTTGCTTTGAGCCTGAGGCAAGGTGCACATTACGTCAGGGAATGTGTGGTAGAGCAAAACCACTCACCTGGGCCCAGGGGGCCAAAGGGAAGAGGGAGGAGACTGGGGCCCCACAGTCCCCTTCAGGGGCGCCCTCGATGACCTGAAGACCGCCCCTAGGCCCCACCTCCTAAAGGTTCAACCACCTTCCAGTAGTGCCAAGATGGGACCAAGCCATCTTGGACTTTTGGGAGACAGTCAAGATTCAAATTAGAGCAAGGGGGCTTTAGAAAGTAGAGAGAGAGAGAGAGAGAGAGAGAGAGAAAGCAAAAAGAGTTAAAACTTACCAATGTGTTTTGAATCTGCTTCTCCTAGAACTTCTTGGCTTTTAAAACAACAGTGCTAGCTGGGCGTGGTGGCACATGTTTGTAATCCCAGTATTTGGGAGGCTGAGACAGGAGGATCGCAGGTGCCCGGCCAGCCTCAGCTACTTAGTGAGACCCTGTTTCCAAGTAAAAAATAAAATAGGGCTGGGGGTGTAGCTCAGAGGTAGAATGCCCCTGGGTTCAATCCCCAGTACTGAAAAAAAAAAAAGTGTTAGTGTGATGCATTCTATCAATCTTTTCTTCACATATAAAGCCTCTCTTCTCCTTATAGGGTTAAACTCTAAACTCTTTGTGTCCACAGAAAGTAATTGATTTTTTGCATGGTTCTGTAATAAGCCCTGAGTGGCAGATTTCCTTATCTCATCAAAATGTTTTGTTGTTGTTATTATTGTTTGGTACTAAGGATTGAATCCAGGGGCACTGACCTCCGAGCTATACTCCCAGCCCTTTTAATTTTGTTATTTTGAAACAAGGTCTTGCCAAGTTGCTGAAGGTCTCACTGAGTTGTGAAGGCTGGCCTCGAACCTGTAATCCTCCTGTCTCAGCCTCCCAAGTACTGGGATTACAGGCATGCACCACCATGCCTGGCTCGTTTCTTAATAGTTCCAAACTCAATTTATTTCAGCCCAGCATTGACCATAGCTAACATACCATGTGCTATGAAAGATGTTACACTTATGCCAAGCCCTTCACACGTTGTTATAGTCTTAGAACAGCCCTATAATATAGATGCTATTATTAGTTTCATTATTAAGATTATGTAACTCATGCCTAAAATGATAAACTTTCCCAGGATTACATAAGTAGTGAATAGCAGGGGCCGGGCCCCATCCGGTTGAATTCCTAAATCTGTGTGTATACCTTTCTATATATTTACTGCCTGCGAGGCCATTGGACACCTGTACTGGAATAAAATAGCCGCAGACCTACTTGGGTTCCATTTTCATACATGGGAAATTGATTTCTCTCCTCCTACGCCTGGTATGCATGCTATTTCACTTGGAAAATAGTTTTTCTTCTCCCTTAGTCCAGTTCTGTGGTTGCTATTAAAATCGACTCAAGCTTGGCGTGGTGGCACACGCCTGTAATCCCAGTACTTGGGAGGCTGAGGCAGGAGGGTCGCAGGTTCAAGATCAGCCTCAGCCACTTAACCAGACTCTCAGAAAACCTAGTGAGACCCTGTTTCAAAACAAAAATAAAAAAGTGCAGTAGTGTAGCTTGGAGGTAGAACACCCCTGGGTTCAATCCCTAAGTGCCACGAAAAACAAACAAACAAACAAACTGGGTGTGGTGGCCCATGCTTGTAATCTCAGTACTTGGGAGTCTGAGACAGGAGGATCTGGGTTCGCAGCCAGCCTCAGCTACTTAGTGAGGCCCTCTGCAACTTAGTGAGACCCTGTTTCAAAATAAAGAATAAAAAAAGCTAGGCTGGGGGTGTACCTTGGAGGTAGAATGCTCCTGGGTTCAATCCCCAGTACCATACACACACACACACACACACACACACACACACACACACAAATAAAAATAGTTCCATTTAAAAAAAATTAAATAAATAAAATCAGATTCAAGATGTAACTACTCAAAACAAAAAATAAAAAGGACTGGGGGTGGTGTGTAGCTTGGAGATAGATTTCCCCTGGGTTCGATCCCCAGTACCAAAACAAAACAAAACAAAACGAAACAAATGTTCCTACTTGTGGAAGTTCTCTCTGATTTCCCTTGGGTCATGGGTCCTTTCATCAGACCTTTCCCATCTGCTGTAGTTGTCATCTCTAGTTCCTGCACTTCGGTGGTTTTGCCCCGGGTGTACGCCTTCTACATCTAATCGCCAAGATAAAGGGCCAGTTCGTCCCAGAGAAGTCGTTGGTGGTTCTCTTGGTTCCCAGCACAGCTCTGTACAGTGGCAGCATTCCATGAGGATGGCTGAGAAAGAAAGTGAAGTGCCAAGTTCGTGATCCCACCAAAGACCACCAGGAGCCGATTCCGATGCAAAACACACGAGGGTCCTTTATTCAAGCTCGAGCTTGGGCTCCTACCGTGCACCAACGCAGTGGTCACAGGGAGAAGCCCCTTGCTCTCCGAGAACAAAGCTTTTATCCCCCAAGGAGGCAGCCCACCCCCCCTTTACTTGATGGGCTAGTTTAAAACATAAGCTTGTTGGCTTCTCTGGTTGGTTTAATTTTCGCGCCTTAGGTAGGGGTCATCGTTAGGGAAGCTTTAACCTTATATGGTGGCCTTTTAGCCGATTGGTTGGGCCCGCACTACCTTCCCTAGGAATGTCCAGGATGGGAGGGGGCCTTCTAAACCCAGGTGTGCTTGACCCCGGTTGGCTGTTTCTAGGGGTCGCTAGGGACAAGATCAGATTAGCATACTTGATGGTTTCTATAGGGTATGGGACAATCAGGCTATAGGAACTTAACTTCTAGAAAACAGATACTTAGGCCTGCCTATCCTACTTAAAGCTTTAACTAAAGCCTGTCATGGCTTCACTTTGGTTCTTCAAAAGATGCATATAAAATCTCTTCTGGATGCATACAGTTCTAATTGGGAGGGGCCCACCTGAAGCATGGGAGAGAAATGGTTAAAATAAGTGGAAAGCAGAAACTGCTGTTGTCCTTGTTAACTTGACTTTCTTAATAATACCAACTTAGATTAAGAGGAAACTCAGATGCTTCCATGAAGGACCCACTAGGGCATCTCTCCTCCCAGGAGCTCTGCTGCACCCACGGGCTGTTTCAGCCGCTCTTGGATTTCAGGAGCTCTGCTATTCTCCTCTAAGGGCTTTGAATGGGAGGACTGCTGATATTTTAATGAACTCACTTTCGTCCAGGAAAAGAAGCTTTCAGATAAGATAAGTTCACTGCTTTGCTACACTCAGGCGATACTGCCAAAAAGTTTTAAACATTGAGGATTAAGATTGTATCATTTGAGGGAGGAATCCCAGCTAAGGCCCTACTTATACCTCATGTCACTTATATTTATAAAGCTTTTAATTCCCGTATGATCTCCAATGCCCGTGCATTTATTTAAATATAGGGATTTGTGGAATTTATAACAAATGGTTTTGCAATACACATATATGTATGGTTTTTAAAATGAAAACTAAACATTATGAAAGAAACATTTTTTTGTATTTAAGGGTAATAAAATTCCTTCCCTTCTTCCTTCCTTCTTCCTTCCTCCCTCTCTCTCTCTCTCTCTTCTCTCTCTCTCTCTCTCTCTCTCTCTCTCTCTCTCACAAACATATAGAAGAATTATAAAGTTTTGAAATGAAAACCTAATTCTACAAAATGAAGTCTAATGTAACATGTTAGGTGTTTTCTTATTTCATTGGATGGATGGGTTATTATAAAGTTAAAGAAAGAAAAAGAATAATATACACTTAATGATAGAAGAAAGTACAGGGGAGAATAAATTGCAGTCAAGATTTTCCATTTTTTTTCCCTAAAGAGAGGTCTGCTGTGCCTGCGGGCTTTGGGAGCAGTCCAGCTAGGGCAGACTCGGGCAGTGTTAAGCTAGTTCTCTAAGTAACATTCCCTTACTCCCTAAATTATTTTAGAATAATTTAATAGATGTAAGGTAGTAGTCAGTAATCACCACCCCACCTCAGCAACTCCTATCAACAGATCTTGCAGTCTGCACATAGAGCAACGGGCAGGGGATTATGCTGTTTCTGGTAATTTCAGTGCCAAACTTCACTGATAAAAATGGTTCATTTGTCACTTTTCTTGTACTGTACAGTTAAATTAGAAACATCCCTTATCTTACACAGAAGAAAACTGTACCTGCCTGATAGGTTTTTCTTTTGACACACACACACACACACACACACACACACACACACACACACATTTGAATAAGGAAAAAATAGATATGTATTTTCCTGGGCAGTCATTATCAGTACCAAATGTCAATTCTTCTGTAGGAAAAGTCTTCTACTTCCAAATATTCATCGAGAAGCCAGCTGAGTTGTTTATAGATGATGTGTCCTAAAACTTTTGAACCTCTTCTCTTCTTATGGGGTATTGTAAATAAAAGGCAAAATACAAAGCAAATTTGCTGAACAGATTAATATCTCATGGATGTTTAATCATGAAAGGCCCATCTAATGGGTTTCCCCATGACCACAGCTTACACACCCCATACTGAGAGACTCCAAAGCAAATAATTTGCATTTGAATTACTATCTGTTAAATTCTTTATAAGAGCCACCAAGGTATGCATTTTAAATAAAATATTCTGTACACTGTACTTTAGGAAAGACATGACTTTTAATGCATTTTTGAGTAGCTGATAAGAAAGCAAATCATGGCTTACTCCAAATTCTCAAATGACAAACTCAGCCCTAGAGCTAAATGAAAGAAAGATTCTGCCTTGAAGCTCACAGCCCATTGCCTTTGGAACTCAAAGACGGGACCTGCTTCATGTCTAGGAAACCCTCACATTATTAAATTTGCTTTCACAAACATTTGTCGAGTGCTTGAAATATACCAAGCATTCAGATGTGTCAGCCCAGAAGATTCAAAGAATAGTAAGACCTATGTCTTGCTTTTGAAGCATTAAAGAATAAAGAAGTATGTAGTAATTGGGCAAAGACATATATAAACAAATTATTTTATGACAATGGTTATAAATAATAGTACTTGTAAGGGTTATAAATAAAAGTATTTTCATAGTACTATGAAGTAAAAAGTTATCTCATATCACATGTATTTATAAAGTTTTTAATTCCCTTATGATCTCCAATGCCCATGCATTTATTTAAATATAGGAACGTGTGGAATTTATAACAAATGGTTTTGTAACTCACATATATATATAATTTTTAAAATGAAAACTAAATGTTATGAAAGAAACTTTTTTGTATTTAAGGGTAATAAAATAACACAATAAAATAATCCAAATGCATGCTTCTTCTCTATGTGGTTAATTTATTGATATATATTGTAAACTAGGATTTTCTTATTTCCTCTATCTCTATCTCTCTCTCTTGCTCATATACACAGAGAGAATAGTACTACAATGTAGTACTATTATAGTACCATAATAATACCATTGTTTATTTTTATTTATTTTTTTATTTTTTTTTGCGGTACCGGGGATTGAACGCAGGGACGTTCTACCTCCGCGCTACGCCCCCGGCCCTATTTTTTATACTTTATTTTGAAACCAGGTCTCACGAAGTTGCGGAGGGCCTCACTAAGGAGAGAGGGACAGAGAGAGAGAGAGACAGGGAGAGAGAGAGAGCGAGAGAGCTGAGGCTGGCCGCGAACCCGGATCCTCCAGTCTCCGCCTCCCAAAGTACTGGGATTACAAGCGTGCGCCACCACGCCCGGCCCATTGTTTATAATAGTACTGTTTTCATAGCACTATGTTTGGGGACATGGATGGGGAAAAACTATTCTTTCCAGGAATGGTTGAATCCAAAAGGAGGGGTTTTCTCTTGCTTTGTTGTCATCATCCTGAGGAATAAGGTAACAGCCTAGGGCCTTTCTCATAATAATCACTTAATGCGTATTTACTCATTTGATCTGAGTTAAAGAATTTCTAGTTCTCGGAATTTTTAGGTTTTTTTTTTTAGGAGTGGTCACATTTATAGTTGGTAGTTGTTGACAAAGAGTCTACTTTCTGTAAATCACCCCTCTTTTGTTAATAAAGTCACTGTTTAATTTTTTTCCTTTTTTTTTTTTTTGCTGTACTGGGGCGTTCTACCTCAGAGCTACACCCCCAGCCCTATTTTTTATTCTTTATTTTGAAACTGGGTCTCATGAAGTTGTGGAGGGCCTCACTAAGTAGTTGAGGCTGGCCGCGAACCTGGATCCTCTGGTCTCAGCCTCCCAAGTACTGGGATTACAAGCGTGCGCCACCACGCCCGGCTACTGTTTAAGTTTTTAAAATTATTTTATTGGTGCATTGTAATTATACGTCATAGTAGGTTCAATATGTTAAAAATATATACACACCCAGCTCTTGGTGTACTTCCCTCCATCCCACACTGGTTCCTGCCTCCACCTCCCCACAGGAGTTAGTGAAATTGGTAGTAATACCTTCACATAATGCCATAGTATTATTTGAACTGTTTCCTTCTTCAGTCTTCCCTCCTCCCTTTCCTGTCTCCCCTAATCCCCTTCAACTACTCTACAGATCTCTCTGCATTATTTAAAACCCCTGTGTTTCCTGTTTTCTCTGTATGTTCCACAAATGAGAGAAAACATACCACCCTTAACTTTCAGAGCCTGACTAATCTCACTTAGCACAGTATTCTCCAGTTCCATCCATTTTCCTGCTAATGAACTATTTTTGTTCGTTATGGCTGAGTAGAATTCCATTGTGTGTGTATACTACATTTTCCTTATCCATTCATCTGTTGACAGACACCTGAGTTGGTTTCATAATTTGGCTGTTGTGAATTGTGCTGCTCTAAGCATGAATACGCATGTATCATTATAGTATTTCTCTCTTAAAGTGCTTTGGCACCCACAGCCGTAGGAGGCTCCTCACAGCCTCCTATGACCATGAGAATCAGTCTTTGATTGAGTGTCTGACCAACAGAAGGAGAGGAGTAGCTGGTGTTTTTTGTTGTTGTTTTTGTTTTTGTTTTGGTGCTGGGGTTTGAACCCAGGGGATTCTACTGCTGAGCTATATCCCCAGTCCTATTTTAATTTTTATCTAGAAACAGGGTCTCACTTAGTTGCTAAGAGTCTCGTTAAGTTGCTGAGGCTGGTCTCAAACTTGGGACCCTTCTGTCTCAGCATAACCAGTGTTTTCATTCAGCTCTTTTCCCTTATTCCTGAAGGAGCTGTTAGTCAGCCCTGGGTGAGAACTAGCAGACGTGAGTATGGGAACAATGCTTTGGAGAGATTTTGGTGAAGAAACAGCCTGCTAGTAAAATTTGGGAAGAAGGAAGATTGAATCGGGCTCTAAAAAGTTAATCTGAAAGTCAAAGTGTGGTCCATGAGCTAGTAGCTTCTAACTTCACTTGGGAGCTTTTGAGAAATGCAGAATCTCCGCAAACCCAGTGAACCAGAACCTGCATTGTAAAATGGTCCTCAAGTTGTTCCTTTGCTCATTTAACTTTCAGAAGAACTGGGCTCAGTCAATGAAGAGAGGAGAGATCATGGGGAAATGAGAGACACAAATAGATTCTAGAAACAAAAGTTTTCTTAAGTTGGTTGATGACAGATAATATAATATGCAAATGGTAGATAAGCAAAAGATCAAAATACATATGCATTTAACCAGGCATGGTGGTGCATGCACGCCAGTAATCCCAGCACTTGGGAGGTTAAGATAGGAGAATTACAGGTTCGAGGACAGCCTCAGCAATGAATAATATTGTGGACTTTGTAGCCTCTAGATAATGAAAATCTGTTTTTATGAGGCAGTTTGTTATTTTGACTAGTCTGTAGAATACAAGGCCCTTCTGAAGTGAGGTTATCAGAAGTCCATTTTTAAGCAAAGAATCTGCCTGCTAAAAATATTTTTTCATCTCTTCTCATTGGAGCAGTAGTGTCGAACTCAATCATGTTTGTAGGTTTGCACAATAAAAGAAGCAATATAACTATCGCCAGGCTGAGAATGAAAATACTTTAACTAATTTTACAGATGCAAACTAATCAAGGTAATTTGAATCTTGGACACAATTCAAGAAAGCCATTTATGTAACTGCTCTGAAATGTGTTCTTTCAATTGCTCAATAAAGGCTACAGATAGAGAAAACAAAACAAAAAAAAAAATAAAGGCTATAGTTCTAAAAAAGGTTCAAGGAATGGATAAGGTATCCCATATCGGGGCATTTCTTATCTGAAATTACAGGACTTCACGTTAAGTAATGTCTTGCTTTTCTTGTTAGGTTATGTGTCACAGTTCATTAGAACCACCACTATTTATTCCCATTTGCTTATTTAATGGGGACTGCAAAAAATGTGGATGTTAATTTCCCTTGACTGAAGAATATATGTGAAACTAAATTTTATTGCTTTGCTGTCATCTTTCCCTCCTCCTGCTGTTTTTCCTTCTCCTGATCCTCCTCCTCCTCTTCCTTCTCCTCCTCCTCCTCCTCTTCTCTTTCCCCTTCCTCTAGTTGGTCTTAGGTCAGAGTCTCTAGAACACTGAACTTGAGGCACTTTTTCACGATTGCTTTTTGGGCTGTATAGTTCCTGGAAAATGAGAGAGAGGGCCAAGGGAAACTGAGGCACGAAGGAGGAACTACTGGAATGGTCTTGGTTTTGCAAGAAAATATAGCTAGATGCTTGGTCTCATAAGCCGACTCCTGAGAGGTTGTATACAAGGACAAATCCATCTTTTGTCTGGATGAGTTCATTTTCTGGGTTCTCCCAGCTTTGGTCTCTGATTGGTCCAAGTTTACCCCACAGGGCTTAGACTCTCTTGCACCTTCTCTGGTGCTCTGAGTGCCCTCTGCGCTAACCAGTGTCTCCACGGCTTGGTTGGGTCAGACCTGGACACTGGAGGTGCCCTGACTCCCAGCGTCCTGGGTGCAGCTAAGGCCATACAAAGTCTATCTCTAGACCCAGGGGAGGCCGAGTCTGTCTGTGCTGGCAGGAGCCAAGGCCACTGTAGAAGAGGCTGGGAGGATAGCTGGGCTGCGCTAGGCGCCGTGAGGCGAGAGGCCGAGGCCAGAAGGCCAGTGGACTGAGCAGACCACACATCACATAGACTGTGTTTTGTACAGTCTCTACATAATTGACTAAAATGATAGCATCTTAGAAGAAAACACCCATTTGTCTTTCCACAACATAAATACAACTCAAATACAGTAGGAAAAAAACATGTGTTGTTTTTAATATGAATTAGTAGCTATCAACCCAGGACAGTTGTGCCTCTCAGGGACCTATAGCAATGTCTGGGGACATTTTGGGCAGTCACAACTTGATGGGCACTTCTGGCATTTAGTGAGTAGGGGCCTGGAATGCTGCTAACCATTCCAAGATAATAGGATGACCCTCCATCTCAAAGAATTAGCCAAGCCAAAATGTCTTGGTTGAGAAATGTTGATGTAGACAAAGGACCTCAATTTTTTATTATAAGGTTAGCTTACTATTTTACTGAGCACTTGAAGTAGGAATCTCAGTTCCTGTCCCTTAGAGGGTTTTAGGGAATTCTAGCTTAACCTATCCTTCCCAAACCACCAGTGCCATTGGGTACAATCAGTGCCCCAGGGCAAGAGGGGCCTCTGGGGGTTTCAGAGGAGCAGAAAGAGCAGCAGAGAAAGTTCAGGGCAAAGTCCACTTCTTTAAAAATGTATCCTTAGCTAACTCTGCACAGTGAAGAGAGGTTCAACTTTGAATTCTACTTCCTCATACTGTGCTCTTCATTCTTGTAATCATTGTGTTCAAGATGTAGAATTCTGGCTAGAACTTGAAGTTTTGATAGTTTATGGAATAAACATACATCGGTGACCCTAACCACCCTTTACAGGTTTACCACTGGAGGATAAATGTATTATATTGCAAACATATACACAATTTTCAGATTCAATATAGCATTCATTGAGGTATTTTTATATACATCAAAATTTGAAGGAACCTGCCACAGTTGTTAAAATCACTTTTGTTATAGATTAAATTATAGTGGAGCAACAATTATTTAAACAGACTCGACTATAATGGAGCGACAGTTATTTAAGAGCAGGGGTCTTTGCTTTAATTATGAATGTATTCAAGAAGCCTAGGATTGTGTCTGCTTTACGAGATAAATATATGTTGAATATAATTTTGGATCTGAAGTAGTAGAAGTGACAATTTATAATGAAAAGAGTATAGAAGTACACAGAGATTTAAAACTCAAATAGCTTTTTTTATCCCTTTTTTGTCTAAGTTAATATAACTAGGCCCAAGAAAGTTTGGCCTTACTTCAAATTATTATCAACTATTGGCTTTATTTATTTATTATGTGTGTATGTTTGTGTGTGTGTGTGTGGTACTGGGGATTGAACCCAGGGGCATTCTACCTCTGAGCTACACCCCCAGTCCTATTTTTTATTTTGAAACAGGGTCTTACTAAGTTGCTGAGGGCCCCACTAAGTAGCTGAGGCTGGTCACAAACCTGCAATCCTCCTGGCTCAGCCTCAGTACTGGGATTACAAGCATGTGCCACCATACCTGGTTAACTACTGGCCTTTGAAATTCTTGAAATGAATGTTTTCTACCTTTTCCCTCTTAGCTTTTTATCTTTTTAAAGTAAATCTAAATCTGGTTCCTAGTTCTGCCTTTCATAGCTGTATAACTTTAGGCAATTAAGTTGAACTTTCTAAGCCTTCGTTTCCACTTTAGTAAAACCTATTATACTAAATTAGTTAATGTAATGCTCTTACCTTAGTGTCTGTAGCAAAGCAAGAGTTGGGCGTGGTTGTATATACCTGAAATCCCAATACTTGGAAGGCTGAGACAGGAGGATCACAGGTTCAAGGCCAGCCTCAGCAAATTAACAAGACCCTGCTTCACAAATAAAAGGTAAAAATGACTGAGGATATATCTTGGAGGTAGAATGCCCCTGGGCTCAACCCCTAGTCACACACACACCCCCAAAATTGGGTATATCAAATTTTATAATTTGGAGATGTTCTATCAAGTTACTATATTCACCATTAGCACAGTCTTTGTTGCAAACTTTATTTTTCACAAGTGTTTTACATGCTTTTCTTTTTTTTTAGTAGAAATGTACATTTTTTCAAATTCTTTTAAACTAGATTTCTACTTTTGGATTTTTAGACTTCATCATGATAACATAGTAAAAAATCAGTTTTGTTAAAGGTACTATTAGTTGAAGCTTTATATGCACACACACCTGCATGTGTATATAGGTACTAATAGTTGAAGCTATATAAACATGTAGTAATACATGTGTCTAGAGCTACCAGTAGTTGAAGCTATACACACACACCCACACTCTGTATGTCAAGGTACTTTTATAATTAGGCCAAGTTCGCCAAACATCACCTTCCAGCTTGATGCTCTGGGATGAACTTGGGAGCAGGGACGGGTGCTGATGCGGAGTCTGAGAACCTCACAGCCACTGGCCTCAGCAAGCCCTCCAGCTTTGTGCAGAGTTTTGAGGCTGGTTTCTCTGCTCACGCCCTCGTCCCTCTTGGCCCTGCCGGCTCCACTCTGGCCCGTCATAGATTGCGTCTGCTTTCCTCATATGAAAATGAACTGTTTCCTGGCATGAAGGAAACAGGGCAATCAAAACAACTTGTACTGAAATTTTGATGGTTCTGACGAATTTTTATTTATTTTCTGTGACTTCCTTCTCTACCTTAAAAACCTTGCTTAATTGCATCCTTCAAGATATATTATAACATGGTGATAAAGAAAAAGACAATAATAGTTGGTGAAATCGTTTTCTTGTTTACAATCTCCAGGGAAAAATAGATGTAAACAAAATAAGGGAGTTTCTGCTATGGCTAACGTTTATTTGTAAAGGGGCAAATGATAGTAGTTATAATTTACTAGACATTTATTGTAGGCGAATGAGGTGGTGCACATCTGATATTCTAGTACTTGGGAGGCTGAGACAGGAGGATTGCAGGTTTGAGGCCAGCCTCAACAACTTGTGAGACCCTGTTTTGAAATAAAAAGTGAAAAGGACTGGGGGGATAGAATGTTCCTGCTGTTTACATGCTTTATAATGAATGAATAAATCTATGGCCAGTGGGACCATGATTGGAATATTTAAAGCACTCTTTCTGTTTTCCAGCATTTGTGGCTTGTGTATTTTACATGTATTTACAGACAGGGTGTTTCAGTCAGCATTTGCTGTGCTGTGACCCCAAATACTCTCTGAGCACAACTTAGAGGAAGGAAGATGATTTGTTCACAGTTGTGGAGGTCTCAGTCCCTGTCAGGCTGGGTCATGTGTGCAGAGCTCAGGGCATGGTGGTAGGAAGCAGACAGAACACAAAGGCAAGGGGCACGTATCATCCCAGAGGCCACCCCACAGTGACCCTCCTCCTCCAGCCACGCCCTGCCTGCCTACACTCCCACCCAACAAACCCACTAACCCATCAACGGATTTCTCCACTGATGAGATTAGAACCCCCAGGATTCAACCACTTCACCTCTGAAATAGATGAGCTCTCCCAGGGGACATACTCTATCCAAACCATGACAGGGATAACGATGGGGCGACATTTCTTCATCATCGGGCTTGCCTGCTCTTTGACTTACATGTCCTTGAAAGTCTGAATTGTTGGCCTCCCTCTATTCGCTTTTGTTGTTGCTTGGGGAGTAACACACAGACAAGCCCACCCACCACCCAGCAGGCCTCATGGCGGAAGAGATGCAGAAGGGGGGCAAGGACTAAAGATAGGAACAGCAAAGACAGTCCAGCGCTGCTGACTTTGGGGGCAACTTTTCAAGCAGAAAGCATTCTCGAGGTGACTCTGACCCCTCAAATCAACCTTCTTCAGCATGCACTCTTCCTATCATACTTTCTCTGCCAGGAATCTGCATCGTGTGACTAATCTGCTGTCTCTCTTAGCTGTAGACCCCTGAAGGTGGGCTGTGCACTCCCCAGAGTGAAATCCACAGTGCTTGATGCAGGGTCAGGAGCAAAGTAGAGAGCTAGGGGTGCAGCTCGGTGGTGGAGCGCTTGCCTAGCATACAAGAGGGCCTGGGTTCCATACTTAGTGTGCGTGTGCACACATACAAAGAACAAGGTAGATTCTCAATATATACTTGCTGAATAAAGGAAGGAAAGGACTCTCTAAATCATTCTCAGTTTTACTTTAAGAGTGCAGTGACCTCATGCCAACTTAGACTTTCATGGAAGTTAGCAAGCATTACTTTGTAAGAACATAAACATCTTTGGTAGGTTGGGTTAGGGGCTCTCAGGTTAGTAAAAATGAAATTAATTTAGATTTCTCTCTTCTTAATGACTAAAATGGAATTAGCTACACAGAAGAAACATGAGCTTAAACTGAGGGTGTAAAGTACAGGGGAGAGTCTGTGGCAAGGAAAGTGAGTAGCTTTAAGGATAGAACATTCTTTGGGTGGTAGAGTGATACACTGGTGATTGGAGGTGAAAGACCTTGCTAGAAGCCATTAGGGAAGAAGACCGAGGGCAAAGAAAATGTTGAGGGATGCCAAAGAGAAATTATAGGTATGCCTGAGAGAGAGAGAGCATAAAATGCCTTACATGTTCCTTCTCTTTTCTTTGCTATGACTTTTCGTATTTCTAAGACTCAGGCTCCAGACAAAACCATTAGTAAAATATTTCAGACACACAGATTATGAGTCAAATTCACAAGTGGGTTGAACTGTGAGTTTGTTACCATTTGCTAAAGACTTCTGCTGAGAAAATGCAAAGGATAGCATTTTGCAACTTTAAAGATTATTAGAAGCCAGGTGTGGTGGTGCACACTTGTAATCCCAGTACTTTGGGAGGCAGAGACCTGAGGATCCGGGTTCGCGGCCAGCCTCAGCTCTCTCTCTCTCTCTCTCTCTCTCTCTCTCTCTCTCTACCTAGTGAGGCCCTCCGCAACTTCGTGAGACCCGGTTTCAAAATAAAGTATAAAAAATAGGGCCAGGGGCGTAGCGCGGAGGTAGAACGCCCCTGGGTTCAATCCCCGGTACCGCAAAAAAAAAAAAAAAAAGATTATTAGAAATCATCCAACTCAATGGATTTTTGAGTTATTTTTAGATTTGGAAGCCTTTTTTTTATCTAAATAAACTCTTAATCTCAGGTGAAATGTGCCACTCAGAGAAAAGCAAAGCTGATCTGAAGATAGGTATGATCACCCTCATATGCAGCCCTCCTTCCATCTTCCTTCCCTGCCCCCACCGTGGTCTGGGCTGTAAATAATAGCTTGAGGTTTGGGGTGCCGCTGGCAGTCACTGATCTAAACAATTGTGCTTGTTTATGATGAAGTATCCAGTGACATTTAGACACTTGGCAAAATGTATTGAGAGCAGACTACGTGTGGTTCCTAGTCTAGCACACTTGCTATAATTCCTAGATTCTCCAGCATTAAGAACATCTAGCACGGGGTTCCTTCTGTGTCTAACTCAGGAAAGACAGTTAATAAACAAATGTGAAAAAAAGGAATGAATGAACACTGAGCTGGACATTCATAGTTGAGAATTGCCTGTGCGTTGGATACAACCCCATGTAGGCTTGATTCATTTTTGAAGGGCTTTTTTACTCTGGTCAGGATCTGTGTTTTCATTGTGAGAAACCTAAACTTCTGTGAGGATGGGGCATGCCTGCTTTCTTCCCTGTCAATATTGCCTGCGTCCAATGCCCAACACCAACAGGACAAGCCAGATGATCAATAAAGATGTGTTGAATGTACTGTTTATAGACTCCTCTATTGCAGGACTCTTACCCAATTCAGCAGTTAATGTGCCTGAACTAAACATTTCCTCCCGTGTTACAAGTATTTGGATAAAGGTATCCGTATGTAGTGTGCACATATTCTTCAATATCAGGAGAAATCTTGGGGTCAGATTCATCTAATTTTCACTCCCCTCCGATGTAGCCAAAGCCTTGTCAAAGTCTGATAATTTTATCTTCTCAATATCTTTTGTGCTTGTTCCATTCTTTCTGGCCCATGAAATTCCATTACTATAGGTAGGACCTTTGGTTTTGTTTTATGGATAATTTATTTTATCGTAGCTTCTTAACCAATCTGCATCTTCCCTTCAGTGCCTACTTTCTTCCTTCTTCTTCTTGCCTGATTGGTCTTTCAAGGGGAGTCTCACCCAGCCATCCCCTGGCTTAAACTTTAATAACTCTCCAGCCACTACTGGTCCTCTGAAACCCTTCATTAGCTGGGCATCCATGCGACCTTCCAGCCTCACTTACACACTCCACTCTCATTCCCCTAAATGACCTGAGTTTGCCCACTGCACCATCTTCTCTCCTATCCGTTCCCTGTTCTTTTTGGTTGTGATCCCCATCTGCAGTTCTTTTCTGCTTTGCAATTTTGAAACGTCTTTTAAGCCTCAGTTCAAATGTCCAGTCCTTTTGACCTTGCCTGCAGCTCTCCTGACCCCCAGCTCCACCTTTCACAACCTTTAAAATTTCCAATGGAATTGTCTTGGTGCTAATATCTCCACTGGACTCTGAACTCGATGGCTGGTACTCTTCCTTACTTACCCAGAAGCTACATGTCTGTCAGCATCCTCCCTGCTGTAATCCTGACCACACAACGTAGAGGAAGGAACCTTGATTTGCTCACAGTTTCTGGGAGATTCCTGGTTCAGTCCATGTGACGCCGGGATCTATGGATCTCAGGACATGGCAGCGAGAAGCAGAGAGAGGGGGACATATGGGCTCTGCTCCTCACATCATGGAGGCTGGAAGCAGAGAGAGATCAAGGGGAGGAGAGAACCTGATATAATCCCCAAGGCCACACCCCCAGGGACCCCTCCTTAGCATCCAAGCCCTGCTTCCAACATTGCTCCTTTGTGTCCGTGAGGGCTGGGGGGGCACTCTAAATTCAAACCTTTACACTACATCAAGGACTTGATCTTTCCCAAAGAGAGGGCATGATTGTAGGTTACTCACAATGAGTACTAAGTGATACTTATTTCAAACTCCTAGGGAAATGCTAGTCCTTTGTCTTCAACTATAAATATAGGAGATATATTACATGGTGATATGTATAGATACTTAACTCTTACACATGACAGATGGCAATAAAGGTGTCCAAATTTCTAATTTGTTGTTGAACTTATAGTGACAAAATGTTAATCATGAATATGGTAATTAAGGCTATACATAACCTGACTTAAGGCAGTTTAAACAATTCAATTAATAGCTGTAACTAGTTGTATTCTCTAAAAAGTCTATGAGTATTCTTGTGACTAGTATTTATGTAGATCATAGTGTTCCATACCTCAGGTGACCACATGTAAATGTGAAATTTTGTAATAATCTCTTTGGGTCATAAAGCAGAGATTTTATGTAACTAATATATGTTCAGTCATTTAAAAATCAATTATTCAAAGCTTACTATTTCTCAGATACTCTTTCAGGCACTGGAAATTTAGTAGTCATCTAAACAGTTACAACAAAGGTAACAGCAGTACACAGTTTGGATCTCAAATGCTTCACAAAGGCCCATGCACTAAAGGGTTGGTCCCCATCTTGGTGCTGTTGGAAAATGGTGGAAACTTTAATAAGTGCTGTCTAGTGGGAAGTCTGATCACTGGGGGAATATCCTTGAAGGGATAGTGGGACCTCGCCCATTCCTCTTCTTATTTATTTAGTTAGTTATTTTTGTTTCTTGGCCATGAGGGACCCTGGTAACTGGTTTCGCCCTGTGTTCCCACCCTCCCACCAGAGACCTAAAATCAATGTGCCCACGAGATCACGGACTAGAACTTTTAAAACTGTGAGCTAAAATAAACCTTTTTTCTTTCTAAGTTGATTATCTCAAGTATCTGTTATAGTAACGGAAAGCTGACTAATATAGTAGAATTATAGGGAGGGAGAACAAGGAGGGTTCTTTTAATTTTTGCCTTCAAGTTTGAGAATTTGAATCAGCTCACTAATCATGAATGAGTAAGTTTGCTGGCTTTATGTATTGCTATTGAAAGCATTTTTAACACCTACACCACCCGACATCTCCCCCACAGCAACTCATTTTTCTCTCTTTTTTATCGTGGAACTTCCCAATCGGGGGAAAGGGAAGTAAATAGTATAGGATCTATTTACGTCCTGCCAAGAGTAGGCCAAGCTTCTCAGACTTATTGTTGGTTTTCATTCTGTGCTTTTTAATTGCCATTAGCCCCAGGGGTCCTGATCTCTTATTCTTTCAGAATCTCAAAGCGAGGATGTGAGCTGCATGGGGTTCAAACTCTATATAAATCTGCCATAAGGAATAGCAGAAGTAGGTTGTGAAGAGTTTCCTATAATCCACAGAAGTGGTCACTATTTTATACCAACCTTCCTCTGGTTTCTTTTTTAAGAGACCTGAACAAAGTAACGAATGGCAGCCTTTCCTTCCCACTTTTATTTTTAGAGGCTAAGAGGAGATAATGTTTTTATTTAAGATCTAAACACGAAGCCACCTCACACACATTTGAATCTTCATGTCATGTTTCATTTTTTACTGGCGTATGAGATACTGAGGATGTAAATGTTGTACTATTATGTTTGGGGCCCTTTTTTGGTCCAGGTTTTGTTTAGAGAAATTTTGGATCTTGGGTGGATGTTTGTGAGAAAGTTGTATTGACAAAGACATCTGTGCAGATCTCAGCTCAAAACAATATTTAGTTCTGGGAATTGTTCAGAGACAGCTGCCAGCTGACATTACATTACCGAAGTGCTCGCAGGCTGGTGCACTACATGGAACGTTTTGCATTTGCCATTTATGAACTGACAGCTGGGCTGCAAGAAGTTCTACTTAATGTTGTGAGGAGCAGTGTATCAGACAGAGCGGCCTGGGCTGCAGAGGAGCATCACCGCCCTGAACCAGGCCCAGGGAGGAAGTGTGGGGCAGCAGTTCCTTGTGTGTAAGCTGTTTATAATGATAATGCCAAGCATGGGATTTTTGTTTGAATGAGTTAACAACTTAGTATCTAAAAGAAGCAAGGCATACATACATGTCTTGGTTTAATTCAGTATCATTTTTACATTTTTTTTGTTATTCCTTCAAAGGAATGACAAATGCTGTTGCCATTTTTTTAAAAAAAAAATAAGTTAGCTGGGCATGGTGGCGCAGGTTTGTAATCCCAGTACTTGGGAGGCTGAGACTGGAGGATCTGGGTTCGCGGCCAGCCTCAGCTACTTAGTGAGGCCCTCCACAACTTAGTGAGAGACCCTGTTTCAAAATAAAGAATAAAAAATAGGGCTGGGGGTGTAGCTCGGAGGTAGAATGCCCCTGGCTTCAATCCCTAGTACCACACACACAAAAAAAGAGTAAAGTTCAAGGAGTTTGGTAGTGTTTATATTTAAAAGTAATATTTTACTCAGCCATAAATAGCAACAAAATTTTGCCATTTTCAGGAAAATGTATAGAACTACAGAATATTTTGCTAAGTGAGATCAGTCAGTTGCAGGAAGAGTCGAATGTTTTCTCTCGTATGTGAAAACTAGAAACAAAAATAGAGAATTCAGGGACTTCAGATAATTAAGGAAACTGACCAGCAGAATAGTAGAAGGAGATTGGGGAAGGAAGGAAGGGGAAAAGAAGGAACTGATGAAAGAAACATTTCATATTATGCTATATCCTTGTATGATGGTATCACTACCAGTCTTGCTATTGTGTACAGGAGGGGTGGGCAGCAGGTGGGACATGAAGGGAAACGCACCAAAACCTATGTGCATGTTTGTTTGTATGACTTTGAACCTCACTAGGATGTATAATTGCCTTGCACCAATTAAAATATAAAAAATAGCAAAGAATAAATTAAAATAAAATATAAAAATTGGTAAGCATTTTTAAATTTCAGTGTGAGGTATTGAATAAGCTATATGTTAGATGATAGAGAAAGCAAAAATTTTTTTTAAACATATAGACCAAATACACTTTTCAAATACGTTTTTAATGTCAATGGGAAAGAATATTGGACTTGCTAAATATGTGTTTTTTTTTTTTTTTGTGGTACCGGGGATTGAACCCAGGGGCGTTCTACCTCCGCGCTACACCCCCGGCCCTATTTTTTATACTTTATTTTGAAACTGGGTCTCACGAAGTTGCGGAGGGCCTCACTAAGTAGATAGATAGAGAGAGAGAGAGAGACAGAGAGAGAGAGAGACAGAGAGACAGAGAGAGAGCTGAGGCTGGCCGCAAACCCAGATCCTTCGGTCTCCGCCTCCCAAAGTACTGGGATTACAAGCGTGCGCCATCACGCCGGGCTAACTATGTGTTTTTAATGGAAGAAATCATGATATATATGTTGGTCTTAGACCAATTTAAAGTACTTATCCACAAATAATGCAACATAGTACTTTATCTTAAGTGACAGAGCAAGATGCATGAATTGAAGCAAAATACTGTTTATGTTGAGTCTGGGTAGATTCTTTTATTTGAATATGAAAAAGAATGATTTCACGATGATTAATCATATTTCAGTTTCTAGGGCTAAAATAGGCCCCTATCTGGCATAAAATCTTAGCTGAGATCTGAAAATAGCTCTTGAAAAGCTTATTTGGTCTAAATTTGATTCTGGTCTGACGTAAATACATCTTTAAGAACATTTGAAGTCAATGTTACTGTGTACATTTTAGTTGCTATAATTTATCTGTAACTTTTTTATTTGTGGATCTGCAGGAATCTCCCCTTTTCTGTGGGAGATGCCTTCCAACACCCCCAGTTGGATGCCTCAAACTGTGAATAGTTCTGAACTCTCTATTTTTCCCTATACCTACATACCTATGATAAAGTTTAATTTATAAATTAGGCATAGTGAGAGATTGACACTGATTAATAATAGAACAGTACAATTGAACAGCATATTATAATAACTACAGCCTGCATGTGGTCTCTCTTGCTCTCAACTGCTGTGGGACAGGCAGGCAGTGCAGACAGAGAGAGACGCTGGACAAAGGGAGGACTCGTGCAGGGTCGAATGAAGCAGGACAGTGTAAGATTTTTTATTATGCTATTAGAGAATAACATGCGATCTAAAACTTATGAATTGTTTCCTTTTTTAATTTTCCATTCAGTGTTTTTGGGCCTTGGTTGTAACTTAAATGATGGAAAGTAATACTCACGGGTAAGAGTGGAGTGCAGTATAGATTGTCTATCAGTGCTGTATTCTGCATGGCCCCACTGAGGATAAACACAGGGGAGAAATTAGATCTATTCATGTAGAGCCAAATATACTCCGAAAATCTCACCTGTATGTGGTCAAAGTCAAGCCACACACTCAAACGACTCTCTTCTGGGCACTCTGAACTCTGCACTATCAGGAACTTGGACACACTTTGGGTTGAAATCTTTTGCTTTCTCTTGGAGCATAAGAATTCAGACAACTGCTTGGAGGGGAAAAACACTGGCTGCTCTTTATTCTTGAGAAATGTATTTTTCTACTTCATGACGGTAGAGCTGATCTGTACTTCACTTTGCAAATTGCACAAAAAGCTTTTTTGTGTGCTCTGAAGGTCCTGCCCTCTCGTTAGTGGAGTGAGTGGACCAGAAGATAGTCTTTCTAGTTTTGTGTTTTTAAGTCATTATCATTTACTTTGCTACTTCCCTGCCACTTAGCATCCCAGAACACAATGAGGAGTAAAAGAACTTCTAGGATACCTGCAACTCTCTGCATACGCCTATGAAATTTCTAATTGGAGGTTGCTACTTCTCCTTCAGCCTTGGTTACTTCAGGAAGCTCTGTAAAGAATTGAAACTTTCAAAAAGTGGGACATTTAGAAAGAACAAACCATTTTGGAAGTAGTAAGCATACAGAAGGTTTTTACAGTTGTTTAACAGATTTCTTTGAGATATTTCTCTGGAAGTACACAGTTTTCCGGCTTCTGAAACCATGATGAGCAACTCTACTTTGATGCCCATGAATCCTTCCTGGTTTTCCTGACAGGCTCACAGCTCCTGCTCCAGCCCGGCTGCTTGTGTTTTCAGGGACCTAAACATGAACATGTGCTAGCACCGTCTGCCCTGCCCTACAGATTAAAACAGATACCTGGATTAGAATAGCTGGGACAGCTCCGTAGACTCACAGCTTTATTGCCCGTGCAAGAGGGAACCATTGGAATGAGCACGTTGTAGAAATTATCTTTGAGATAATTTTTAGTTTTCTTGACTCTTGAGGATGATTAAAAGAAAAGGAAATGAGATGAAATTTTCTAGATGGAGCTGGGTAGCAGGACAGTCATGTTAGGTAGCTGATGTGCTATAAAAACAAGAATAGGATAGAGGCAAGTTTCATCTAGGACCATCTCAGGAAAAATATAGTTAAAATATGCAAATTCATCCTTAGAAAACCAAAAGGAACAATCTACTGAAATTTGGTTGATTGCTGTCAATATGAGTAAGTAGGCCCCAATAAAATCTCTGAAAGATGACATTAGAAATAGTAAAAGTTCTCAACTAGATTTGAATGTATTGTTTGTAAATGTGCTACATTTAGAAGTTAAAACTATTACTGAGGGCCTGTAAAATATGTTCATTGGTGTTACTGGTGGTTTTATATGTAGATTTGAAAGTGATTTTGATTGTCCTCTTGTGTATTGAAACAATGGTAACCACCACACTGAGGAATTATGCCAACTATTGACATGTTTTAGAAAATAAAAATCTATATCTTACAGTTACTGCACCTAATCTGAATTTAGTGTACTATGTAGTCTATCCATTTACTGTCTGTCTGTCTGTCTGTCTGTCTCTCTCTCTCTTTTTGCTGCACAGGGAATGGAACCCAGGGGTTCGATGCCACTGAGCTACATGAGCTATAGCCCCAGGCCTTTTTAAATTATTATTTTGAGACAGGGTCTTGCTAAGTTGCTGAGGATGGCTTGGAATTTGTGATCCTCCTGCCTCAGCCTCCCGAGTAGCTGTACTACAGGCCTCTGCCACTGTGCCCAGCTAGTCTGTCCCTTTTCTGACTCCTGAAAGTTTACTTTGAAAGAAAAGTTGAAAGCTACACCCTTAATAGAAAAGATACAATTGCTGTAGTTTGGATTTTGTGCAAGTGTGTGGTACTTGGATCTTAAGTGTCCCCCAAAAGCCCATGTGTTAAAGGCTTGCTCCCCAGGGTGGTGTTAATGGTAGGTTGTGGAACCTTTAGGAGGTGGGGCCTAATGGGAGGTCTTCAGGCCACTGGCGGCGTGCCCTTGAAGGGGATTGTAGGGCCCTAGCCCCTTCCTCTCTCTTTCTTCATTTCCTAGCCTTGAGGAGCAGTTTTGCTCCATACTCTCTGCCATAATATGCTTCCTCCTCACAGGCCACGGGTTGAACCAATCATGGACTGAAACCTCTGGAACCATAACCCAAATTAACCCCCTTTTCTTCTACTTTTATTGGTGTCAGTTTCAGCAAAGTAGCTAGATACAAAATCTCAATAACTTTTCTATACACCAAGCATGAATTCACTGAAAAAAAAATCTGGAAAACAATTCAATTCACAATAGCTTTAAAAAATACTTAAGAATAAACCTAACGAAGGAGGTAAAAGACCATCACAATGAACATTATATAACACTGTAGAAGAAATTGAATAAGGTCTGAGAAAAATGGAAAGACCTCCCATGTTCTTGGACAGGCATAATAAATATAGTCAAAAGGGCCCTACTAACAAAAGTGATCTACAAATTCAATGCAATCCTTATCAAAATACCAAAGTTATTCTTCACAGAGCTATAAAAAGTAGTCCCAAAATATATGTGGAAGAACAAAAGATCCTTTTCTCTTTATAAGTTGATTTGTCTTGGATATTTGTTATAGTGACGGAAAGCTGACAAATATCAACCATTTTTTTATTCTTCATATTTAGGTAAGTTAATTATCTAGTCAGTAGGCAAAGGCTACTGCTAGTATTTTTGAAAAAAAGAATCCTCTCCAGTTAAGAAAATTTTTATTATTCTTGAAAAAATTTGTCTCATGTTTCACTTTATTATATGAGCCTGTGCTTTCTTGACTGTGGTACTTTATTCATCTTCAAATATTATGTGAAAGCATAGCAACTATGAGGAACCATCAGAATGGGACATATTTTGTCATTAGTTCAAAGTCTTTAAAGGAAACTACAAATCTTAAAACATGTTGGATATTTTTGTTTCTTCTAAGTTTTCTTAGTATCATTTGATTGAAGTTTTTTGTACTGGGGATTGAACCCAGGGCATTATACCTCTGAACTACCCCACATCCGGCCTCAGATCTGGAGTCAGAGAACTCAGGGTTCATGATTTGACTAAGTTATTTCTCCTTCAATAACTGTGAAGCAGTTAGTTTAATTTTCCCAATCCAATATTTTTCTATATGTTTAACTTTTATTTCAATTAATAGAATAATATTGTGTTATATTTCAAAACATCCTGATTCTGCTAAAAACATATCTATCTTCTTATTCAGAAAATAAGTGAAAATAGATTTTAAGATTCATTGTAGAGGAAAATGCAATCAAGCAATGGTCATCAAAAACTTCAGTCAAGCCGGGTGTGCTGGTGCATGCTCACAGTCCCAGTACTCGTGAGGCTCAGACGGGAGGATCACAGGTTCAATGCCAACCTCGGCAATTTAGTAAGACCCTGTTTCAAAATAAAAAATAAAAATGGTTGAGGGTGCAGCTTGAAGGTAGAGTGCCCCTGATTCAATCCTCATTATCAAACAAACTTCAGTGAGTAATCATTAGTATACCATTTGTTGTTGAGTTTTACAATAATGCTTTTAGGAGGTTTGGACATTTTTAAAAGCAGTAAGGGATCAAAGATAAATGAATTACATGTGACCTTAATATGAAGGTAATTTCTGACCAAATTAACAGATTAATGGAGAGGAGGTCAGGGATTCTCCCTATGAGAGAGTAAGGATTTCTTGGAATGTTTTTGTACAAATGAGACAAAAGAATCACTCCTAGGGGTCTTATTCAAATGACTATTATAAAATGATTGAAGTTAATGGGATGCTATGGCCTGTGACTAAAGTTAAGTTAGATAGGAAGGCGTTGATACATACTTCATAAGGAAAATGGTTGAAACTACTGGACTATGTCAGCAAAATTGCAAGTGGAAAGCAGGCATCTGTTATTCATTTCCAAACAAGGTAAAAGATGATAAATTAACTGGAATATCATATGCAAAATGCATAAGTCATTTTTTGGCACCTGTAAGTACTACGTGAAGATTTGTTATAATGACTACTACTACTTGTACTGATTATTATTGTGCTAGATTTATTTGTCTGTAAAGCCTGTTTGGTGTTAGCGCCTAAAAGCTAAGACAATCTGTCATATGTAATTTATTTGCTGCTGACCATGCACTTGATTTTGCATTAAATGGTTTGTATGTACCATCTCATTTAATATCTACAGCAATCCTGTGAGGTAGGCACTATTATTTTTTTCCTCTATACAGTCGAGTAAACTAAGATTTAGGGTCAGCAAATTGCTAGAGACAAGACCTGGGGTGTGACCGCCAGCAGTCTGGCCATTATCCACAATTAGGATTTAATCTTACAGGAGGGATTGGAAATGGGAGAGGAGGCAGGTAGAAATCCTCTAAGAAGCTGGAACACCATGATAATTAGCGTCCTCCAAAAGGAAGGGCCACAAAACAAAGAATATTGACACACCCTTTTTTTCTTTTATAAAGAAATCGGACCTCACTAGGAGGGAAGTTCACTTATAGAGAAAATGATTCATGAGGTCGCTGTCTTTTCATCACATTGTGTTGACATGGGGACATGCCATAGCTTGAAACCTTCCCATAATTATAGGATAAATAAAAAAGTAGAAGACAGACCATAACATTGTGACAGCGTCAAATCATATCAGAGTGGTGAAATTTATTATAACTGGTTTTTATTTTTTAGATTCTTTTAAAGGGCAGTGTTCAAATATAATCTGTCAATGAGGACTGTGTGGGCATTTCCCATTTAATTCTGTATGTAACGTTCCCAATACTCTTTTCTTGCCCTGTTGCTCCTCCAGTGGGACTTGTTTCTGGAGTCCCCTAGGGCTGGCTTATGTGTTGCTTCTCGTCTGTGGCTTTCCTTCAGTGGAAGCCCGATGTGGGCAGGAATTCCCATCTGTCTTATTCACTTCTGTATCTCCAGGGTATAGATGAGTCCTGGCCACATATTGGTCATTGCATTAATAGTTATCAAATGAATAAATGAAATTAACTATCAAATGAATGAATGCAATTTTTGAATAAATTACTGGAATTATTAATTGCTAGTAATTAAGAATTATTAATGAGTTCTTGAAGCTATTGAATGAATGACGTGATCAAATGAATGCATGAAACTCAGGGTTACTTGCCTAAATGCTGAAACCATGGCTGAGTTTTCTTCAGAAAATCCATTTGGCTTGAGAAGGAATTTCTGGGACCATTAGCCTCAAAATAGTCTAGAACATGGATGATGACTTCTCCCACGGCAACTCAGATCAAGCCGGGAAAACTTTGCAGAAGGCATGTAGGCAGCTCTGTCCCTGAGGAGAGAGAGGTCTGTCCCATCCTGGCAAGGCCCGGGCATCAAGAAACCCAGGAGTGCCCGACAGCGATGCTGCCCTCCTGGCCACGTGGCCAGTCAGTGGATAGGTAAACCTGGCAGCAATCTGTGGCCTTGGGGAGAGAACCAGCCCCGCAGAGCCAGGGACAGCATTCATTCTTTTGTCCTGAGGACATAGTGTCCTTATTGCTGTGTTTTCGTAGTGTTGCCTTTAAACATCTAAGAAAGTTCTCTGAATACTTTTGACATTGCTTAGGGCCACACCTAGACAAATGTGTCTTGGCCAAGGGGGCGGCAGCTGTTGAGCTGAGAAGCTGGGTGGAGGACAGGGGATTTGGGCCGTCAGCGAGAAGCAGGGCGGAGGCAGGTGGGTTGGGTGAGTGTCCACCATCTCCCTCCAGGGTGTTTATTCTCTGGCAGTGAGTCTCTTGAATCATGGGACATCGATTTTCCCTGGAATAAATCAACCTAAATGTGGAAAACGTCATTTTGTGGCATCCTGAGACTTGCTTTTAAAGGTTCCCTGAGTCTTCTAGAAGGTCACTAGGATTCAGGGGAGAGTCTGGGATTGTTTTGTTAACTCCCCCTTTCCACATGTCTGATCTTTATGCTGATTCAAACGATTGCACAAACTCCGGGTTGTTTACATGACACCAGAGAATTGTTTTGACAGAAAACCTCCTAAAACAGCAAAAGGGCCAGTCCTGGTTCAAAACAAGGGTGTCTGTGCTGTGTTTTTATCATGCGTGCCAAAGCGCACCATAGTCGAATGCTAATATTTGTCCATGGACTTCCCAGGGTTCTTTGCAACAGTGATGTAGCCCAGCAATGTGGTGAGACTCTCAGCAACCTAGAGAGACCCTGTTTCAAAATAAAAAGTAGTGGTTTATAGGATGGGGAAGCCTAGAGACACGTTGGTGACAGCAAAAGATGGGCGTGTGGGATGTTAGCTCCTTCTTTGCTTATCGTGCTACATACTCAGCAGAGTTGTTTTATAGACAATGGTTCTAGATGTGGAGGTAATGGGGTCTAACTAACCCTGCAGTGGAAAATCACTGCCTTGCCTGAATATTAACCCAAGTATGACCTTTTGCACCCCACACCAGCAGCATACGTACTTTCAGTGGATCTGGGATAGGTTGAAAATGTTCACCAAAAATCTTACAAAACATTGTATAAAGCTTGCTTTTTCATTCCAGAGTACATGAGAAGACGTTTCATTCTTTGGTATCCCGAAGATCTATTCCCACTGCATAGTAAGATTAGGTGGGTGTGTGGGAGCTTTGCAGTATTTGGCACTGCCTGAAATTATCTGGAGTCAAAAAAATAAAAAAAGGTTTGGGAGTAAGTTCTCAGAATCAATTTTGAGTTCATAGGCAGATGTATCATAAATGACTTGTAAGGCTTTTTCTTAGTCTTGGAACCAGGTTTTTGTGTTCTTAAAATTTCAGGAGTGGGGCATGGTGGTGCACACCTGTAATCCCAGTATTTTGGAGGCTGGACAGGAGGATCACAGGTTCAACGACAGCCTCAGCAATATAGTGAGGCTCTTGGCAATCTAGTGAGACCCTGTTTCCAACAACAACAACAAAAATTTAAAAAGGGGCTCGGGGAGTAGCTGGGAGGTGGGTGCTCTTAGGTTCAACCCCTGGCACCACATACACACACACGCGTGCGCGCGCACACACACACACACACACACACACACAAGAAATTCTGACCTGCTTCTGGGTGGTCAAGGAAGGCTGAGAAGAGAGTGAGTTCAGCAAGCAGTAGGAGAAATTAGTAGAAAGCTTTTCTTACTGAAATAAGCTTAACCCAATAAATAGCTCTCTAGCGGAGCTCAGCAACACTTATGATCACAATTGATTATGTCCTGGCAGTGAAACCAGTCACAAGTGCAGGACTAGTAACAGGTTTGAAGAATGAGTGTTGGTCTAGTGGCAGGAAAAACGCGGAAAGTTGGAAACATGCAGAGCATTTAAGATAAAGCCTCTCATTCTGCTTAGAAGTAATTTGTACCAGGCAAATGTGGACCAAACTCTTTTAAACCATAGAACTTCCTGTTTAGTGTCAAGGAAGGCAACTCACTTTTTCAGAAATATAAGGAGTCCTACTAAGTTCTGCCCGGGTACATCGATCACTGTCCTTTTTCTATACTCCATGTTTCCTGAACCTCAGACTCCTGTTGACTCTCAGACCTGTTCTTTGCAAACGCTTTGTAACATGGAGAAACGGCAGTAGAATCCCTGCCCTTGGAGGACTGTAAACGTGGAAGAGTAATAATAAGTAAAGAATAAAAACACGTAGGGTACAGAGGGTGATATGCTGGATAACAGGTCCATATCGCTGAATGGCTGAGGGATCAGATTCAGAAAAGGGAATTTGCTTTTGGGGAGCTGAGAAAAAAGTAGACGAGGCTTCTTGAAAAAAATAACATTTGAGTTGGGCTTTGAAAGCTGGATGTGATGTTAGCAAAGTGGAGTTGGAGATGGAAAGCATCAGGTAAAGAAATAATGAGGCCAGAGAAGCTCACTGCTCATCCAGGGATCCTGAAGAAATCTGGCCAGAGTGTAATTCAAATTGGGGGACTTTTCAGAGACAAGGCTGGGAATATTCATAGACACCTGTTTTTGAAGGTTTTGTGCCAAGATAAGGAATTTCAACTTCTTATAATGTAGGAGAAGCAACTCTTGGAAATATTGTGGAAGAAATCTGTCCATGAGACAGATGATTAGTCCAAATTGCTTCTCTGACAACTTCTAAGGATATCACTCATAAGGCCAATCATATTATTCTAAGACTGACGGTTCAAAAATTAAATGATAAATCTGAAGCAATCCCAGGTTCTCCATAGTGTATGCTTAACCTTGTCATGCTTCTCTGGGCTCCAACCTAGAAGGGGGTGCAGGAAGCAGAATTGTATGCCATTTAGTTTTTCAACTAACTTTCAAAAATGAGGCAATGATATAAAATAAATAGAAAAGAAATGCTGGATGTAGTTAATGGCTGTTTCTTGTTTTGCTCATTGATTATGAACAAACATGGTTAACTATGAAAAACAGCACAAAGGGGAAGAATGCTTACTATTCCTAAAGATTGGGGTGAGAGGTAAACTATGTTACAAAGGAATATTGTTACTATTTAGAAATGTTGTTATGCATTTTAAATTTATATAAGCAAATTGAGCTTATGAGAGTTAATGACATGGTAATTAATAGTCATAGAGGTAGTCAAATGTCCAACATTTGGCAAGAAAATAAAGAATGAGATAGAAATAAACATACTGTATGATACGCATGTGTGTTCATGCAATAAGCCAAATTCTCTCCCTCAGGAATGCTCTGCTGAGCATAAAGGGGATTCAAAGTTCTTACTGTGAATTTCTGTTTAGAGATAGAAATTAATGCAATTAGTTCAAATTTTCTAAGAAACCAACAGCAAAATTTCTATTTCCTTCAACTGTTTAATTTCCTTTTAAGACAAAGTAAAATTCAGGAGTCTGAAAATTAAAGAGGTGAGTTTTGTCATCTGTCTTTAATTCAATGTCATATAAAAATGGGACATTTTAATTAAGAGAGAAAAGCTCACCATGTTGATTTTCTTGATATATGCAAAGACACTCAATTCAAATTTACCCTTGAAATGTTTTGTAACCTTTTGACTTGAAAAAAAAAATCTCAGCAGCGTTTGTTTAGAACATTTTCTTCAGGAGCCTTCTTGAAATTGAGGCTCACCAGTGCTGAGGAGTAAGAGTCAAAACACGGTCCATACTTTAACCTTCCCCATTTCTGATTTTCTAGTCCTATTTACACAGTGGTTTTGGGAGAGTAGTAAAGGAACCAGAAGAACAAAAACAGATCAGGAGGGAAGAATTTCGGATGCTAGGGTAAGAGATCTTTCCTGTTTGTGGCAAAATGAGAGTTTTACTAACTTTGAAGATGATTTGAAACCAGTTGGAAAAACTTGCACATCAACATTTGGAATTTTTCTACAAACTAGTTTGTCCAGCTTGATGGAGCAAACCATACAAACAAATAAAAAACCAAACAAAAAACCTGCAAGTTTCAGTTTCCTAACCAACGCTAGGCTGCAGGTATATCTTTCTCCATCAAAGGAAAAGATTTTTTTTAGTTGGTGCATTGTAAATATACATCATAGCGAGGTTCAGAGTGACAGAAACACACACGCACACAGCACTTGTTGTGTGATTCCCTTTGGGTCCCTCCCTGCTACCCTGTCTCCCCATAGATAATATTTACATTGATACAGATAACTTCATGTATGAACACATGACTATTTGAATTGTCATCATCACATCACCCCTTTCTCCTCCCACGTCCCCCCCGTCAATCCCCTTCCGGTATTCTTTAATGTCTCTAAAGGAAAAGATTTCGGAAGATGATTCTTTAACAGGAAACAGGCATCGTACATCTGAGTGGTTATGATCGAATCACTCCTGAGTGTGTCTAGTCACGACTGCACACATCCAGGTTGTCCAGCTTAATTGCATGGTATTTCTCAGACCTGGTCACACTCAGGTTCTTGGAGAATAGATAAAAGCATGTTCGCCCTTAACAACTGGAACTGTTACTGGATTAAATATCATGAAGTTGTGAAACCCAGATTTTTCATCAATGCTTTTACATCACAGGTACTTAAAACACTCATTCAAAAACATATCTGATTTTTTGATAATTGCATTAATATTAGCCATAGATCACAGAAATGGAAAAAACCTGGAGAATCGGCGATCCTATTTAAAATGCAAATTTAATCAAGGATTTGGAGATGAGCTCAACAAGGTGTACAGTCCCATGGAATATAAATTGGCCATTAAATTTTGTAGTAATAAAATGGCATTAGTAGTGTTCAGACTGAAACTACTTTATAGATGTGTAAAATAAGGGAGGGGAAGAGAAAGAGAGAGAGGGAGAGAGGAGAGAGAGAGATAGAGAGAAAGAGAGAGAGAGAGAGAGAGAGAGAGAGAGAAAGAGGAGAGAGAGGAGAGAGAGGGAGGGAGAAAGAGATATTAAATAACTTCTTCTCAAAGGCATGCATACAGCCAGTAGCAGAATTGGGACTAGACCAAGCTTTCGTGGGCCACCGTTATTTCTATGACATTGTATTCAAATCTAACTCTATAGGTTGTTCTTGTCCTCTCTTTCCTCCAGAATAATACAATTTCTAGTGAGCACAGAGCTGTCTGGATTATGATGGTTTTCTCCCCCACTCATTCATACAGTCATGGTCATGTGACTAGGCTTTTGCCAATCCTGTAGAAATAGTGTGTGCAAATCTGCATCATTGCCTAAAGAATATTGTTTCCCTCCTTGCGGACAGAAATGTGGATCTGGTAACCCAGCTTCAGCTGTGAATTCAAGACCCCTGGCCTGGTGGAGCTGTGAAGTGGATGGGCCTGGGTCCTTGGAGGAACTCACAGAGAAAAACCACTCTCTCCTTTATTGCTGAGTAGAATTCCATTGTGTGTATTTCCCATAATGGAAAGATCTGGAGAGCATTATGTTAAGCGAGATTAGCCAATCACACAAAATGAAGGGTCATATGTTTTCATTAATATGCGCAACTTAGGGAGTAGTGGGGACACAAAAGGGACTCCAATGACAATGGAGAACCCTCAGTGGTGCAAGGGAAGGGGTACAAGGGAAGGGGAAGGGTAAGAAAGTAGTGAATCCATG